>JACSOB010000298.1:0-24695 GCA_019677175.1 Bombus sylvicola | reverse complement strand
TCATACCGATGAGGATGCGATAACCACTAGTAAGTATCTCAACTGACAAACACTATATCATACCTAAAACAACAGCACAAGAAATTAGAAACGAAATCGAGAAAATAAAAAACAAAAAGGCACCAGGAATCGACCTAATCAATGGAAAAATTTTGAAAAACCTTCCTCCAAAAGCGATACGACTAATCACAATAATTTACAACGCAATATTAAGAATCCAATACTATCCTAAACTATGGAAACTAGCACAGATCATAATGTTACCTAAATCAGGCAAAGATCCACACCAAACAACATCTTATAGACCAATATCACTATTTCCCGTGTTTTCCAAAATACTAGAAAAAATAATTTACGCCCGCTTAAAACCAATAATAGAGAAGGAAAAATTAATACCAGATCACCAATTTGGATTCAGAAACAAACACTCCACGATAGAGCAAATGCACAGACTTTACAAATGAAATAATAATAGCATTAGAAAACAAACAATACTGCACAGCCCTCTTTATGGACATCGAGAAAGCATTCGACAAAATAAACCACGAAAGCCTACTTCAATTAATCAGAAAACAATTCCCGGAACAGATACACCATCTAATTAAATCCTACTTAAGCAGCAGAACCTTCGTAGTAAAAATTAAAGACACATACTCTGAAGTTAAAGACATTAAGGCAGGGGTTCCGCAAGGAAGCGTCTTAGGACCAATTCTATACACATTATACACGGCCAACATACCAACAACTAACAATAGCAAAATACTGACATTCGGGGATGACACAGCTGTACTAGTCAGGCACACTAACCCTGCAACAGCAGTTACACTACTACAAGAACATATCAGAAAAATAGAAAAGTGGCTTAAAGTTAAACAAATTAAAGCAAACCCCGATAAATGCAACCACATTACATTCACACTGAGAAAACAGATACCTCCAAACATCACGCTGAACGGTACGCACATAATACAAACAAGGCAAGTCAAATACCTAGGACTCCACTTAGATACACGATTCACGTGGAAACGGCATATTAAATCTATAATAGACAAAATACAGATAGCAAGGAGACAAATGTATTGGTTAACAGGTCGAAAATCCAAACTAAGCATAGAAAACAAACTAAAAATATACAAAACGATCGTAAAACCAATCTGGACGCACGGAATACCACTTTGGGGAACAGCAGCAATGAGCCATATAAGCAAAATAGAGACAATCCAAGCTAAAATTCTTAGAACAATAGTAAACGCCCCATGGTACGTTAGAAACGAGGACATACGGAAAGACCTTGGAATACCAACGGTCAAGGAAGAAATTAGCAGATTCGCAAGAAGGTACAGTGAAAGAATAGCAACCCACCCGAACCGGCTGGCAGAGGAAACGATCAACACAATCATACAAAGGAGACTAAAAAGGAAACACCCAACAGATCTCACAAAGGACATAACCTAACAAACACGATGATGGTACCCCGCTGGGGGTAGCCACCCACATGTTATATTATTATACCGCTATAATATTTTACCAAATGTCCTACTGGACAAATTGTAAAATTTAAATAAATAAATAAAAAAATAAAAAAAAATTAGCAGCAAAAAAAACCTTAAATTTCCGGCAACGGGAACTCTTGAAATTTCCTAAAAGAATGAATTTTAACAGACTTTTTTTTCAATTTTTTAAATTTTAACAGGCAATTTAATATTTTAACAGATAATTTAACATTGTAACAGAAATAGTAACAAGGGAAAGATAGCATGTGCACAAATGCGTGAAAGGGCATTTAGAAAAATCGAAATAATTGGAAATATAATTAAAAAGTGAGGAGAAAATATCATCGGTTTCATACCTGGAGCATAAATGTGAAAATTTTCCGCTTTTGTGACAAATTCTACATTCTTTTCCTTTTTTGTTTAAATTGAGGTGTGCATTGAATTTCATGACAAAATAATATATATATGTCGGAGATAAGAGGACACCGACGCCTTCCCTCCGAAACCTCGGGTAAATCCATAAAAACATTGTAATTAAAATCTACAGTTGTAATTAAACGATTTGCCGTCACTTTACTCAATTGTATTCGTGCGAGACTTGTGACAATGAGCTTGGGCTCAAGGCGACAGTTAGTCGCCGAACGTGGCCGCGGTCAACGGGACGAACTCTCCATCTAACAAAGGCATTGAGTAACCCTATAGCTCTCCTTAAAAGAAAGATTTCTAGCGACACGTGACAGTAAACATTCCTCGCTACGCGCAGACCCTATTCTTCGAGTAAGATGGTTGCCAGATGTCGATGCGTCTCCGCAGTACATGTTCAGCTAGCCCAAGGGACCGTTATAAATCTTAAGATTTAGTTAACTAAAGTCCTTCAAACAGACAAACAGTCTTTGTCCCAACTACTGGACAATAGGGGAGATCTATTTTCCAACGAGCGGCATCTCCCACTAGCAACTTTCCTTCGAGGGCGGCTAGCGTCTTTTTCTAACCATTCGATATGGAGATTGACCAATTAGCAGCAACGCCAATTTCCCTTACTTTCTGAACGAGGGCTTTTCTCGACGAATCCGGTGATCTCGTGTCCTTAGACACACCCCGTCATAGTTTTCCTCTGGGGTATCATCAGGACGGAAAGCCATTCTCTCTCTTGCAACCTCACCGACAAAAGGGATTAACGTCTTACGGTCAGTAAATATCAACTTAGATTTTTGCGAGTGCGTACGTCTATCGTCCCGTTGTTCGCAGACTCGTTATCGAACCTAAGACCATTGTCACTAGCGTCGCGAGTGTGTGGTCATTGTGAGTTTGTGTCAACTCTGTAACAATATCGTGTGTGTCAATAAAAATAACTTCAGTGTAAAAGAAAACATGGATAGCTTCAGTGAGGAATCCTTACCTGTCCCAAGCCCCCGCCACGAGGACGACTTGGGGCCAGACTCGGACTTTGACTCGATATCAGAAGTGGGATACGAACGTACGTTGCCGACGCGGGGTCATAAGGGCCTCGTACGTGAGCTAATCCGATCGTTAACGAGGAATAAGGGACACTCGGTAACCAGGGTAACGTTACCGCGCTTTAACCCCGAAGCCGAGAACGCAGATCCAGCTGCCTGGTGCGCGGCCGTTAGCCTGCTTATGAGAGACCACCCTTTGAAGAACACTGCGCTATATTTTGCGTTGAACCGCGCCCTGGAGGGTTCGGCAGCGTATTGGCTTACGCAAATAATGAACGGCGAAGAGTTCACATGGCCAGCTTTTAAGGAACAATTCACCGCTCAATTCGGTGGCCAAGAAACAGCAGCCTCTTCGTTAATCAAGGTATCCAAGGAACTACAGCGGGAGACCGAATCATCAGGGGCGTATGGAAACCGTCTTGTCTCCCTCCTGTATTCGAAGTGGCGAAATTCGACAGTGGAGGAAATAGCTACCGCCACCGTTCTCTATCTTATGGGCGCGCGCGATGGACGCTTTAGACGACTAGCACTCACGAGTGATATCAAGTCGGTGAAACAATTTCAAAAGGAAATGAAGCCTTTCCTCTACGAGGAGAGGCGGACATCTCCGCCACAGAGGCCATCAGCGGGCCCCAGAAATAAACGAAGCAGGTCACCCACCCCCCGGGAAAGGTGCAGCCACTGCGGTGCATATGGACACACGATATCCGAATGCCGCAAAAGGATGAGGTTGGAATCGAAGAAGGACCCCCGACGCCTGGAGGAAAGCCGACCAGCCGCATCGCCAAAAACATCGTGCTTCAAATGCCATAAGCCAGGACACATCGCGCCGCGCTGCCCGCTGCTGCGAGAAGGGAAACGCCGTCCCGAGGAAGAACATCGTGTCGATGCCTGCGGGGTGGAAGCCCCCATCGGTAAATTAAGTCAGCGGGGTGAGTCGTTCCCATTTTATTTCGATTCTGGAGCCGAGTGTTCGCTAATTAAAGAGTCCGCAGCCTCGAAATTGTCCGGCAAAAGAACGACTCGCGTAGTAACACTGCGAGGAATAGGAAACACTTGTATTAAAAGTACGTCTCAGATTCTGTCCACCGTCGGTATTAACGGTTTTACGTTGGAGATAACTTTTCACGTCCTCGCGGACAGCAACCTGAAATACGATATTATGATTGGTCGTGAAATTTTAAGCCAAGGTTTTGACGTAAACATTACACGAAACAGCGTTGATATTTGCAAGAGCAAGGTGGTTAACGTTTGTAGTAAGGTCGCGGAGGCTGCGGTCGATATTAACGAGGTCGACACCGACGTGATTGGTAACGATAAAGATCGATTGATTTCCGTTCTCGAAGGTTTCAAAGAATCATTCATTACGGGTTTCCCGCGTACTCGCGTAAGTACGGGCCAGTTAGAAATACGGCTAATTGATCCTAACGTCACCGTGCAAAGAAGCCCTTACAGGCTTAGCGAGGAAGAGCGCAGGATAGTACGTGAGAGGATAGGCGAATTGATTAGAGCAAAGATCGTAAGGCCTAGCAATTCGCCATTCGCGAGCCCCATGATACTCGTGAAAAAGAAGGATGGCACGGATAGATTATGCGTAGATTTTCGAGCACTAAATAAAAACACCGTCGCGGATCGATATCCCTTACCCCTCATAGCAGATCAGATCGCGAGATTACAAAACGCGAGATACTTTATTAGCCTGGACATGGCCAGCGGGTTTCATCAAATTCCCATTCACCCGAACTCGACGGAGTATACCGCGTTCGTCACCCCCGACGGCCAATACGAATACGTAACGATGCCATTTGGATTGAAAAACGCACCCTCCGTTTTCCAGAGGGCCATTCTCAAGGCCTTAGGCGACCTTGCTTATTCGTACGTCGTTGTTTACCTGGACGACGTCCTAATTATTGCCGACTCGATAGATCAAGCGCTAGAGAGATTGCATACCGTGTTAGACACTCTCGTAAAAGCCGGATTCTCCTTTAACTTTTCGAAATGTTCCTTTCTAAAGACATCGACACTCTATTTGGGATATGTAATTCATAATGGAGAAGTCCGCCCAAACCCGGGTAAAATACAAGCCCTGAGTTCTTTACCTGCACCGTCGACCGTCACGCAGCTTAGGCAGTTCATAGGTTTGGCCTCGTACTTCCGAAAATTCATTCCTAGATTTTCACGAGTAATGAAACCCTTGTATGCACTTACGTCTAGTAGCAAGAATATAATTTGGACAGATAGGCACGAACAAATCAGACAAAAGGTAATCTCCGTCCTGACTGACGCGCCGGTGCTAATGATATTTGACCCCAATTACCCCATCGAGTTACATACGGATGCCAGTTCGGAGGGATACGGGGCTATCTTAATGCACAGGGTCGAAGGTAAAAATAGAGTGGTGGAGTATTACAGCAAAAGAACGAGCCCCGCGGAATCTAGGTACCATTCGTACGAATTAGAAACTTTAGCAGTTGTAAACGCCGTCAAGCATTTCCGTCACTATCTACACGGACGAGAATTCCTTGTTATCACCGATTGCAATTCTTTGAAAGCATCCAGTAATAAGGTACATTTAAATGACAGGGTCTGCAGGTGGTGGGCTTACCTGCAAAATTTTCACCTTTGACATTACGTATCGGGAAGGTAAACGAATGGCCCACGTAGACTTCTTCTCGCGCAACCCCGTAAACTTAGATTACCGTGCGACCAGCAAAATTGTCGAGAAAGTAAATTAACCTGGCCGAAATCTCCGGCGACTGGTTACTAGCGGAACAACGTCGCGACCCACAGATTTCTGAGATCGTCAATAAATTACAAAACGAAGAGCTCGCGGAAGACGTCGCGAACACGTACGAAATACGGTCCGGTACCCTTCATCGTAGGATACAAAGAAAGGGGAGAACTCTCTGCTTGCCCATTGTCCCGCGAGGCCTTAGGTGGTCCGTTATAAGCCACGTGCACCAGTCCATTATGCACTTAGGGTGGGATAAAACGCTGGAGAAGCTCTACGAGTATTACTGGTTCGAAGGAATGGCGAAGTATGTTCGCAAATTCGTGGAGAACTGTCATGCTTGTCGAGTTTCAAAGGCAAGCTCAGGAAAAATACAAGCGGAATTACATCCTATACCTAAGACCAGCATACCTTGGCATACGATTCACGTGGATATAACGGGCAAACTAAGCGGTAAAAACGACTCTAAGGAGTATGTCGTTGTGTTAGTCGACGCCTTTACCAAATTTGTATACTTGAACCATACCCGTAAGATAGATTCCTTAAATATCATTAAAGCAGTAAAGTCCGCCATATTTTTATTCGGCAGTCCCTGCCGGATAATAGCGGATCAAGGAAGATGCTTTACGGGTAAAGAGTTTCGAGATTTTTGTCAAGATAGGAACATTAAACTCCACCTAATAGCAACCGGTGCTAGTAGGGCCAATGGACAGGTAGAACGTACTATGAGCGCGCTTAAAAACCTGTTCACGACGGCAGAAACGACCGGGCGGTCTTGGCAAGACGCGATCGGGGAAATACAATTGGCTTTAAATTGCACCACCAACCGTGTAACTAAGTCAAGCCCGTTGGAACTGCTGATCGGGAAAGCAGCAAGGCCATACGGCTTGACGCTACCCGATAATATAGAGGAAAAGACAATAGATATCTCCGATGTAAGGCGCCAAGCCATAGAAAATATAGAGGCTAGTGCCAAGTACGACAAGGACAGATTCGATAAAACTAAGGCGAAAGTGGTTAGGTTCAACCTCGGCGATTTGGTGTTACGGAAAATTGAAGAGAGAAACCAGTGTAAACTAGATCCGAAATTTAAGGGCCCATTTAGGATAGCGGAGATTTTGGAGGGGGACCGATATATTCTAAAAACGCTAGACGGCAAACGCTCTTACAAGTATAGTCATGACCGGCTGAGAAGGATGCCAGATAGTCGCATTCCTGCGGATTTGGATGTTGTTAGTGGTGGCGATGACAGTGACACACGCGATATCAGTACCCCGACCCCTGAGGGTCATTAACGCAACGTCAGGAAGCCCGAAGCGGTCGTGTATCCACACGCACTCTTAGCGGCTACGTCAGAAGCCCGAAGCGGTCGTGTATCCACACGCACTGTTAGCGGCTACGCCAAAAGCCCAAAGCGGTCGTGTATCCACACGCACTGTTAGCGGCTACGCCAGAAGCCCGAAGCGGTCGTGTATTCACACGCACTGTTAGCGGCTACGCCAGAAGCCCGAAGCAGTCGTGTATTCACACGCACTGTTAGCGGCGATTCAAGATTCATCTGGGTGCAAAATCGCAAATAGTCCATCACGCCACTACGACCCGACTGATAAACCACAGGATGCAACTAATATTTCGAATACGAACCATAACGTTAATAATTCTGTCCTTTTACTTTTGTTACCGAAACCCCTAGCAAAATCCTGTTATCGAACTGGACCCTTGGTTTTATTTGACATTTGATTAAGTTGTAAATAATGTTGATTGTACCAAATCTAATATTAGGAAAACCCATATTTTAGCTACACCCGAGGACGTGTGATAGTCAGGATGGCCGTGTCGGAGATAAGAGGACACCGACGCCTTCCCTCCGAAACCTCGGGTAAATCCATAAAAACATTGTAATTAAAATCTACAGTTGTAATTAAACGATTTGCCGTCACTTTACTCAATTGTATTCGTGCGAGACTTGTGACAATGAGCTTGGGCTCAAGGCGACAGTTAGTCGCCGAACGTGGCCGCGGTCAACGGGACGAACTCTCCATCTAACAAAGGCATTGAGTAACCCTATAGCTCTCCTTAAAAGAAAGATTTCTAGCGACACGTGACAGTAAACATTCCTCGCTACGCGCAGACCCTATTCTTCGAGTAAGATGGTTGCCAGATGTCGATGCGTCTCCGCAGTACATGTTCAGCTAGCCCAAGGGACCGTTATAAATCTTAGGATTTAGTTGACTAAAGTCCTTCAAACAAACAGTCTTTGTCCCAGCTACGGGAAGATAGGAGAGACCTATTTTTCAACGAACGGCGTTTCCCACCAGCAACTTTCTCTCGAGGGCGGCTAGCATCTTTTTCTAACCACCGATATGGAGATTGACCAATTAGCATCAACGCCAATTTCCCTTACTTTCTGAACGAAGGCTTTTCTCGACGAATCCGATGATTTCTTGTCCTCAGACACACCCCATCATAGTTTTCCTCTGCAGCCTCAGTCGCGACGAAGAGTCATTCTCTCGTGAAGTCGTATTAGCGAATTACTTAGTATCTGTACGCTTGGTGGGTATTCCACGTTTTTGTAAAGAGTCCGACTTAGATTTTTGTGAGCACGTACATCTATCATCCCGTTGACCGCGGATTCCTTATTGAACCTAAGACCAACATCACTAGTATCGCGAGTATCCAACCGCCGCGGTTGATTGTCGAGTCGGTAGTATCCATACTCGTATTAACAGACCGTACCTTCGTCATAACCCAACGATGGCCAATTCCAATGAAGATTTATCAAACGCCCATAACCCTATTCCTGACGCCTCTCCGACATATATATTAAATACTTATAAAGAATTTATTTGTAGATTTTAAATTTCGGTACTACATCAAAGAATCGGATTAAAGGACTAATTACCAAAGATATATTGAATATACGTTACTTGGGTGTTAAAAAATTTGTTGACGACATTTTGGAGATACATTGGATTCTTTACATAGTTCAATTGCTCAAACACCACAACCTGGCCCTTCAACTTCTACTACGCCGAAAGTTTTGAAGAGCCCAGCAAAAAGAGAGGGTTGAAGGAAAGCTGCAATTAATATTAAAAAACAACAGTCAATGTCACTTGTTGCAAAATTACGAAGGCCATTAATTATTGACGATGACAGTAATGTAAATGTTTGTATCATATTATGATGAAATTTAATACCTTTAATCTTACCCCAAATCTCATGTTACTAATCAATACTAACCTTTATATATAGTACCTAATAATGCTTGATATCGGTTAATTAATATGTTGAAATCTAATCGCTTATGTATGTACATTGTGTATATAAATTCTATTATAACGTAGTTAAATATATCCTACATTTTTAGAGGAAACGTGAAAACCGATCTAAAAAAAGGAAAAGTGCTAGAAGTAGTTCAGAAGAAGAAATAACACAAAGCCCTACAAAACATAGTAAATAAGAAAAGTGTTTTAAGCGAAACAATTTCAAGCAAGATCGCGGGTATTTCACAGACACATTCATAGGATCATCTTTCTATAAGAGAAGATGCAATACAGCCAGAAAAGTGTTCAATGACAACAAGAAATGGTAATAGAAAGAAAACTGTTTCACAGAGTGAAAACACGAAGATGCATCAGCTAAAAGAAGAAGATGAGTCATTCCCTGAAGTGAAAAAGTTTCAAACAAATATTTAGAGACAAGAAATTAAAAAGCGGTATGTGAGAATTGATTGTAAATTTTTATAAATAAAAAAAAAATTAAATGTACTGTAGGAGATCGAATCCTAACTCTTGTGCCGCTACAGAACAAAGACGTCGAGAACAAGAAGCTGAAGCTGTGAAGCATCACAGGTAACATTACAAACAATATTAAAATATTCTTCTGCTATAAAAGCGCAATATTTCATTCAATATTTTAGACAAAATATGGCTCCAGCATGGTCGAACCAGTTACGATTTAGATAGTGAACCTGACGGCGATGAATCACATGATGAATCGAGACCAAAGCATGTAATTCCACATTGGGCACAATGTAAGTATTGTTTTACTTAATCAGTTAATAAACATTAGAACGCATAGAGCACTCGAATTTTTATCAATTTTAGCGCACATACGTGAAAATCAACTCGCAATGCAACGATACATTCCGGAGAAAGCAGTCTATAAATTCTTTGATAGCAGAATGTGCACACCAGATTTAGCTGAAATGGTTCAAAATATAGATAGGAGTAGATTACAACGCGCGTCCAGTGCAATATGGAAGACACCACCTCGTTATTCCATGATGGAAAACGAATGAAAGGTATAATTTGTTAAACTGAACGTTGCTGATTTCATATTGTGCCTTAGAGCAAGAATACTTGTCATACCTTGCATATAATATGGAAATGATGTTACATTGTAACTATCATTAAAATATGTATGTGTTCTGAATGTATCAATGAACGTCAGACTACACTTCTTATATTTTAGAATGATCATAAGCATATATTATTTTTATTATTGTTGAGATATGTATAATTTTCTGTGCTGGACTGGGTTAAATGCGTAGTAGAGATGCTTGTATGTGTGTGTTGGTGTGTGCGCGGTGTCTCGAAAACAGATGACTGTAAACTAGTCAGTCGGTTAACAGTCGGGTATGGAAGAAAGTGCTGAGACGCGTGCAAGTGTGTATCGATGAATATATAAGGAATCGTCCATGAAATAAATATATTACTATTTTAATATGAATCCTCAGTGTAAATTTAGTGTTCCTATAACATTGTTTCGGCTTCGAAGATCCACAATTCTCAACAATTATACTAATCAAATTTTACCATTTTTTCTTATTTATATGTATCTTTTTAAGAATTAATAAATAAAGTAATTAATAAATAATTGTTCTGGTACGACTTTTTAATGAGAAGTAAATTTTATTAGATTTGACTTATTATCACTATTATGTAATAATTCGCGAGATACCAAACTTTAATGTATCCAGCATTGTGTCCTAAATTTTTTTAAACGGATTTACTCTCCAATCATATTTTCTGGCTTTATCTTTTCTTGCATTTTAAATATTTTGTCGCAATGAAGTATCACGTTACATACAAAAAGTAATCTTATAATAAATAAGTAATGTTGTAGAAATTAAATGCATTCCTTTTTTACCCGTTACAAGAAAATGAGTTTTAGGATCAGTTGCTAATGCTAATGCACAGTCACGTATAAAATGCATAACTGTAAAAACTTGTAGAAATCCACTAGCAGGGTGATGAGTCCACAATTGTACATATCCTGAATCAAGTGAAACTAACAATGTTCCAACATCAGGCCCAACCGGCCGAACATTTAAAAATAACATAACTCGAACAGCAACAATTCATGCAATATTCAATGCAGATTCTTGGTATTTAGAAGCCGTAGGATATTGACTATAAACATTTATCATTATGATTCAGATCTGTTTTAGAAAAGTGCAGTTGCAATACCATGGAATACCTCTGTTTCGAAATGAATTCTTTCGTAACTTGTTCAGATTTTTTTATTTTATACGTTATTTCATCTTTGTGGTATCTTGTCCTAAATTTATATAACACTGATTAGTTAACATTGTTTATTAGAGCACGTTATTTCGAGAAGTGTAATTTTTATATTATTTCAACATTTCTCATATTATTCTAGATCTTACCTTGATATTGGTTCGTTAACTTTATATTTTCGATACGGTTGACCCGTTTCTAATCTCCAAAGTATTATTTCTCCATTAAAAGTTGCCGTAGCGTGTGTATTGTTCCACAATTCTTTTTATATAGATATGTGCCAGAAGTTGCAAATTCTACGACTTGACGATTCCAACTACTACATAAGATTCGATTTTCCAGCCAAACTAAACTGGTTGTTTCGAATATTTGCGAATATTATCAACAGAATTTGACAATTATTAAAAATGTTGTTTTTAATCTTGATATGTAATAGAAGATAACAAAATAGGTGAGTGCGTACCGCTGAGTTTGAAGAGCAATGTTCCGCAAACAAGTACCAGTATTAAAATTCCAAACATTCAATGTACCATCACGAGCGCCTGTTACTAGTAATTGTTCAGATTCATCGAAACAAGCAGCAGCAATTTCATTGTCATGAAATTCACCATATAAGAATCTATTGTGCGCATGCGTTACTAAGAATAAACGATTTCCGATCCCAAATTATTATACAAGAATCTTTTTTTTTTATACTTACGTGGAGGAAATCCGCACGGACGCCAGGCCGCTTCTTAGAAAAGAGGCGTGGTAGTGTCGGACTCCAATCGATTAAAACCTCCACGATGACCGTCCCGGCAGCGATCGAGAGAAGCCTGAGAACCGGTGCGAGCGACACACCGCCCCCCTCGTGCTCAATACTACCGCTAATGGAGTGGTGTATATGGCCATGTCTCACCGCGCCTCTGTGCCAGGCAGCCCGGTTACCCTACCAGACTGCTTGGTGGCTCCGAGGCGCTAAGCCGCCAGCGCCCAAGCCCGAAACCCCACCGGGGGGCGCGGCGGGCCCAGCGCGCTTTGCCAACGCCACACGGAGTTCCCAGGCGATCACCCATGCAAATACTATCCGTAAAGTTGTTTATTGAGCCCAACAATACAGTTTTAGGTACATATTCACAATAAACGGTGAATTTTGTAATGATATGTTAGGCAAAGGTACCGATACGCAGCGGTACGACGTAGCCATGCTGTAGTATGTGTCGGCGCTTTACATTTTTCGTTGTATAATACAATTTTTGGGTTTAAGCTGCTGTGGAGCGGAGCTTTTTCATGTATTTTTTTTTTTTATTTTTTTTCTGTCCTGAAAATTTGGTCGCAAAACAGGACGCTTCGGTAGTCTGTTTTTTGGGTGCTGTGTAACTTTGGGGAGGGGATGGATGAGAGGGAGGGGCGGGGGGGGGGGGATGTACAAATAGGTTTATTTACAAGTATTTACAGTATTTACAGTATTTACAGTTTACACATGTGTTATGCGCGAGGTGGAATGGTGTAATAGGTACTGAAATGCACTAGGTTATATTCAACCAATAACGTTTACTAAACTAGATAAAAACAAATGACAATTAACAGTTAACAACGGTTGATACTCAACGTCGATCAATAATAGCGTCGTTCGGTCGATTTCTCGATTTCGGTCTCGGCTTTAATGTCGCAGTATAACTCGACGTTGTGATCGGGAAATCGTACTTTTCTCAGCTGCAGCGCGCTCGAGCCAGCGTTGATAATTTCGCGTAGCTCGCTATCCTTTTCTTACGCTGCAGCTAGCGTATGGTGATCTATTGGTTTTCTGATCGCTTCGATGCGAGATAGAGTATCGGCTACGTTATTTTCTACCCCTTTTATGTGCCGGATATCCGTCGTAAACTGTCCGACGTAGTCCAGATGTCGAAACTGTCTCGGCGAACACTTATCGAGGTTCTGCTTGAACGCATAAATTAGGGGTTTATGATCTGTATAGATCGCGAATTCTCTACCTTCGACGGCATGTCGGAAGCGTTTAACCGCGTAGTACATCGCCAGCAATTCCCGATCATACGCGCTGTATTTTCGTTGCGCGGGGGATAGCATTTTTTTTCATAAAGCCTAGTGACTGCCACGAATCGTTGACGCGTTGCTGAAATACCGCGCCAATAGCGTAGTCGGATGCGTCGACCGCGAGGCTATCGGGCGCGCTGTCGATCGGGTGCGCTAACATTGTCGCATCGGCCAAAACGCGTTTCGACTCGCGGAAGCTTTTTTTCGCATGCTCGGACCACTCAATAGACGCGTTACGCTTGGTTGTGCCTTTCAATAAGTCGTTGAGTGATCGGAGAGTGTGCGCGGCCCTCGGTATGAAACGTCTGTAAAAGTTAATCATACCGAGGTATCTTCGAAGATCTTTAACGGTTGCAGGTAGCGGTACTTTAGCGATAGCGTCCACGCGTTCAGCCAGCGGCTTTATCCCTTCGGCGGTTACGGTATAACCGAGGAATTGAATTTCGCGGACGCCGAATTCGCACTTCGCGGTGTTAATGACGACCCCGTAGTCGTTGAGGCGTTGAAACAGGACCTGCAAGTGTTCGCGATGTTGCTCGACATTCTCAGAAGCTACGAGGAAATCGTCTATGTATGCGTAGACGAAATCAAGGCCCCGTACGATTTCGTCTACAAATCTTTGGCACGTTTGCGCGGCGTTCCGAAGCCCGAACATCATGTTGGTCGCTTCGAACAGACCGAACGGTGTCATTATGGCTGTTTTTCGACGTCTTCCGGCGCAATCGGAATTTGATGGTAAGCGCAAACGAGGTAGATTTTAGAGAAAATGCGCTTACCATGTAAATTCTGTGCGAAATCTTCTATATGTGGCGGTGTATATCTGTCCGGGATGGTGCGGGCGTTCAACGCCCGGTAGTCGCCGCACGGTCGAATGCCTCCGTCCTTTTTCGGAACGACGTGTAAGGGTGATGCCCATGGGCTTCTCGATGGCTGCATCACGCCTTGCTCAATCATGGCTTCGAACTCCGTCCTGACTTGCTGAAGCCGGTCTGGCGCGAGTCGGCGGGGTTTGTTATGGATAGGCGGGCCTGGTGTGGTTTCGATATGATGTACCACACCGTGCCGAGTTTTCTCTCGTCCGAAAGCCGGTGGACGAGTTAGATCCGGAAATTCAGCGAGGAGTCGGTGATACGTCGATTCTCCGATAATCGTCTTGATCGACGCCGTCTGAGTCGCGGCCGTATACCCTCTCGTCGATCGGTGCGAAGTAGAATCTATAAGACGTTTATTCCTCGCGTCCACCCACAATTCATAGTGACTGAGGAAATCCACACCGATGATGGCTGTCTCGACGTCCGCTATAATGAAACGCCACTTCATCACACGACGCAGTGCCAGGTCGAGAGACACTAAAGTGATGCCGTATGTCGCGATGCGTGACCCGTTAGCCGCGAACAATTCGTACGTGTCTTTTTTCAGGGGCCCGTGCATTTTGTTGCGCGGAAATACACATACGTCGGCGCCAGTGTCCACTAGGAAGGAGATTTTTGAGCTCCTATCTCTCACAAATATGCGGCGGGATGTTAGGCCGTCGTCGCTTGCCGCGCTTACGGACGGCCGGTCTCGTTTCCCTACTTCCATGTACATGGTGAACGGCACTTCTTCGCGCGCGCTCGGAACGTCGCGTGGTAGTAACAAAGACCGGAGTCCTGTGGCTCTCCTCTCGGGCGCGGTCCGTACCGTCTCATGTTTGGACGTTGGTAGTGTAACGACCACCCAAGAGGTAGGCATCCGCTGACATCGGATATGTTGATAACACCTAGCATTGTGATAACTAAGAAGAAAGACAATAGCCAGACCCCCACCCATAAGAAGTGAGTCATAATAAAGGAATAAAAACCCCGGTCCTTTAGTCAGTAGTCTCAGTCTGTAATCTGCATTTAATAAAACATATGAGTGAGCTATTGCTCATTCTCCTACTTGTAATACCTTGTTCTTTTACTACGTGACATTTTTGGCGATCCTGCCAGGATCCATTCGGTCCAGTGTAAACGAAATTACGATTTCGGCGTACGCGCATCACTGAAGATTGAAGGATCAAGCGGACCTCTGCATAAGATCAGCTCACTTTGCGTGAAAACGACTTCTACGGAAAGCGGACTACGGTCATCACCAAAACTGAAACTGATCAGAGCAACATTCACGAAAAGAAGAATACCCAGGTAAAAAGAAAAACTGGATTCTTTTAAAACACTATCGTACTCGTCGCAACAGTTTCAATAGTACAGACTCTGACGACAGTATAATAACCACTATGAGCAAAAAATCAGAAGACACATCTTCTGCTAGCTCTATGGCTACTGGTATGGATCCAAATATTCGGGCCATACTAGACGCTATGCAGAAGCAGAACGAAAGAAACGAAATAGCTTTTAATAATTTGCGTAAATTAATACAAGACGAAAGTCAACAACGCGTTAAAGAAATCGAACTCTTAGGTAGGAATTACGCTGAACTACGATTAGGAGTTCAGTCAATCGCTACATCTGAATTCAACTCTATTATAACCGAAGACGCTAGTGCCAGCACTATTCGGAAAAATCAACCACATGTTCCTAAAAAGACCGAGACGAAAAACGAAACAGACCATATAGACAGTGAAGAAGAAACTATAGATTACGACAACCCTACGTACAGTGCAAAAACCTGCTTAGACTTCATCCCTATGCTCAATGGGCAAGACGATATAGGAGTAGAAGGGTTTATTAAGCGGGTAAAAAGAAGCTCAAGCCGAATGTCGAGAAAAACGCGCGCTATTACGCCTCATTTTAACACAAAGAATCATCGGAGAAGCAGAACGTAGTATCCGCCAGTCTGTAATCGAAAGCTATGAAGACCTGTTCGATAGCCTCAGAAAATTAGTATCCGTGAGTATCACATCCAACGGAGCCCGCGACAAACTGCAACGTACACGACAAAACTTCAACGAATCGGTACACAGTTATGTGAAGAGGTTCCGACACAACCTCAACGAACTACTATACGCACTCCAACACGAAATTCGCGATCCGATACGTCGTGCAGTCGCTATAGATCTTGAAAACGAACGAGCCACCAAGATTTTCACCGTAAATTTGAAACCCGAAATAGAAATACGTACGTCATCTAAAGGACCAAAGAATCTCCAACAAGCACAGGATGCAGCCTTCGAAGCAGAGTTACTTATAGGGAAATCGAACGCAACAAAACCATAGCAAGAGGAAGAATAATGAATCGACCAATTGCGAGAGCCGACGCCCAATTCCAAGGTACACCTAACGCGAGAAGAAATATCACGCTTGAGAACACCACACGGCCGAAACCAATGAATCCACTCACGGAAAGGAGAGCGATGATGGAACGATCACCGCCCAAATGTTTCAAATGTAGTCAAGTGGGACATTTAGCCAACGCTTGTACCCAACAGCGAAATTTTCCATCAGCCAGCCAAAGAAACATACCGCCTCCGAGAAATTATCCTATAATGACGGACGAAGAGAGTACGAACCCCGAGGAATACCAAGGATCAACGCGACCACAGGAAGATTGCTTACTGTACGATTCAAGAGGAATGACGGACCAATGACGCACTTAGTCGACACAGGAGCCGGGATCAACCTTATTAAAGAAAATCGGGTGAAATCGACTATTTATAGCACGAACGAACCGCAAACATTTTATATGGGACAGAGTAAATACAGCACCGACAAATACGTTCTACTAAAAATATTTGATAAAAGCCATAAATTTTTCATAGTGCCTAAGGATTTTCCGTTAATTGAAGATGCTATACTAGGACTGCCGTGTCTAAGAAAATACCAATACCACATATCAGATGAAACTTTGAAATTAGACGATAACTATTTGCACTTCCAGAAACCCACAGCGATTCAACCAGGAGAAAAGAGGGTTCGAACGATTTACTTGGAAGGACAACCAACGAGAGTATGTTTCTTCAACACTGGTGAGAAAAATCACGAAATTTCCAGTTATATAGAAAACAATAAAGATTTAGATCAAATTGCAAAATTCAAAGCCATTTTGAGAACAAATCATATCGAACGCGAATTTAGAGAACCTATAGAAAAAATACTGATTCACTACATAGACGTATTCAATTTAGAAACGGACGTTTTACCTTGCACGAACTTGACGAAACACGTGATCACACTGAAACAGGACAAAATTATCAATACCAAATCTTATAGACCCCCAGAATGTCACAAAGCCGAAATCGAGAGACAAACGAAAGAAATGTTAAACAAAAATATTATCGAGGAATCGGATTCACCTTACAATTCACCAGTTTGGGTAGTCCCAAAGAAAACAGACGCTTCGGGAAAACAAAAATGGAGAATAGTCATAGATTTCAGGAAACTTAACGAGCTGACAGACCAAGACGCCTACCCTTTACCTGACATAGAGGACATACTGAGTCAATTAGGGAATGCTAAGTTCTTTTCCGCACTAGATTTATCTTCAGGATTCCATCAAATACCCATGGATTCAAATTCAAAAAAAATACACCGCGTTTTCAACACCGCAGGGACACTTTCATTACAACAGAATGCCGTTTGGATTAAAGAACGCGCCCGCGACTTTCCAACGCATGATGGACACAGCTTTGAGAGGTTTAATCAACAAACACTGTTTTGCTTACTTAGACGACATAATAATATTCGGAGATACCATCCAGAAACATAATCAAAATTTAGCAATAGTTTTACAAAGACTTAGGGAAGTAGGACTCAAGATACAACCCGATAAATGCGAATTCCTGAAACCGGAACTAGAATACTTAGGACACGTTGTAACGGGCGAAGGAGTGAAACCTAACCCGAAGAAAATACAAGCAGTAACAGACTTTAGGGCACCGAGGAACCCCACAGAAGTCAAATCATTTTTAGGACTGGTAGGATACTACCGTAAGTTCATAAAAAATTTTTCTAAAATAGCTAAACCTCTAACAGACTTAATAAAAAAGGACGTCAATTTCCATTGGACGGATAAACAACAAAACAGCTTTGAAACATTAAAACAGAGACTTTGCGAAGCACCAGTCTTGACATACCCCGACTTTACCAAGACTTTTACGCTAACGACCGACGCAAGTAACGAAGGACTGGGGGCAGTTCTTTCGCAAGAAGGACACCCATGCTGTTTTATTTCTAGAACATTGAACCCACCCGAAAAGAATTATACGACGACTGAGAAAGAACTGTTAGCAATAGTTTGGGCATTGAAATGATTACAACAATACTTGTTAGGACGGAAATTTATTATTAGAACGGACCACCAAGCTTTGAAGTGGTTGAATAATTGCAAAGACCCATCATCTAGATTAGTGCGATGGAAACTAAGGCTAGAAGAATATGAATACACAATCGAATACGTTAAAGGCAAAGACAACCCAGTCGCAGATAGCTTATCTAGAATCCACGCCATTCAAAAGGTGGAAACCCCTGAAGGAACAGTAGCCCTAGATTTCTTACGACATTTTACGAAATGGAAAAAGAAATCGGAAATCCCAAAACGGTTAGAAATGAAACCTAACGATCAATCTTTTTATCAATTGACTAAAACAGAATTAGGAGAGTTTGACGAGGCAATATGGCTGCGGAAAATTAACGACATATTACGAAATAACAAGAAAATAGGCATAGGAGACAACACGTTCGCAGAATTAGAAAAGAACCAGATCAAGCTTATGCTTTTATATTTCAACGATACCCGATACCCTGTCACTTTTGCATGGGACCCAATCCAAGAGTTAACCGAAAAAGAGATAGAAGAAATAATTCAGGAGAATCATAACGGTACGATAGGGCATTTAGGAATCCAAAAGACATACCAAAGAATCAAAGAACGACACAAGATCCCAAATTTAATGAGTAGAATCGAAGACCTTATTAAAAATTGCGACGTTTGTCAAAAGGAAAAACTGGTTAGGATACGACCTAAAAGAAGAACCGGTAATTTCAGACACCCCTTTAAACCCCAACGACAAAATAGCCATGGACATTATAGGACCTATGACAAAAACCAAGCGAGGAAACCAATTCATTCTCTCGATCCATGACGAGTTGACGAAATACTTAATACTAGTCCCGTTAAAGACACAACAAAGCGAATCCATTATTAACGCGCTACTGAATCACTATATTTATATATTCTCTGCACCCAAGACAATTCTTACTGACCAAGGACAGAATTTTATTAGCGAACTCGTAACGAAATTTAACGAAGCTTTTAAGATTAAACATATCAAGACGACTAGCTTTCATCCGCAATCCAACGGATCGTTAGAACGTACTCACGCAGTAGTTAAAGATCTAATTCGTACCAGCTTACGGGATAACGACGGTAAAGAATGGGACGAGATACTCAATTTTATATGTTTAGGGTATAATACAGCAGTTCACGAGGGAACAGGATTTACCCCTTTTGAATTAACGTTCGGAAGAAAAGCTAATTTACCGTCCGCAATTGCAAAAACCACCAACTTAACGTATAATGATATGTTCTCTCTATGGCAAAAAACAGTTAAACAAATATTTGGAGTTAGCTAGACAAACACTAATAAATAGTAAGAAACGATACGCTCGAGACCAGAAAAGAAAGATCGTGCGAACCCAAACAATTTTCAAAGAAGGAGATTTCGTACTAGTTCACAACGATCACAAAAAAGACAAATTGGATACTGAATGGTTAGGGCCATATCAAATCCATCAAGTCAAAACACCTTATTACGAAATTCTAATCAATAACCAAATTAAAAAGATACATGGTAACAGAATTAAACCATACTTTTCAGGGCGCTCATCTCATGCACAACCCTCGTGCTAGGATTGGAATTAATACCGATCGAAAATAACGCAATTTTTCACGAAAAAATATCTAGAGGCTATTTGTATAATGAAAAAGTTAACGTATATATAGGAATAGATGTAAACGACATATTTAACCACATCGATACATTAGGAGAACATATAACAGAGACCCAAAAACATTGTAACACCGCATGTCTAATAGAACCAGAGATATTTTCCTTAATCAACAAATTTAATAACGTCAAAACACTAGGAACACATTTGAAATTATTAACTCGTTCTAAAGTTAAGAGAGGATTAATAAACGCTATAGGTTCAATTGGCAAAATACTTTTCGGAACCTTAGATTCTGACGATTTACAATTGATAAATCAGAATATTGACAAACTATTTAGTGAAGGAAACGAATTAAAAACCATTGTAGTTAACCAGACTGCTCTAATTAGGAAAATTCTGAACACCGACAGCTTAAAAACAACTCGAAAAAATAAGAGCGATAAATAAGCAAGAACTTCTAATAATTAAAATTATTTCCATGGAAGGCGCTTTATCAGATCTACACTTTCAACTCGATGAAATATTCAATTTAGTTTTACTAGGAAAACAAGGAATTATTAGCCCCCAGATCATGGATCATCACACTTTCTTAGAACAATACGCTAAAGCTTTAGGAAATCACATTCCAAATAAAGGATTTTCACCAGAAGAACATAATTTCCAAAACATTTTAGACGTCTCTACACTCACACTGTTTGTCCAAAACGAAAAGATCTTCTTTAAAATTTCAATTCCAACGATAATTGACTCAGAATGGGAAATAGAACAGGTATACCCCATACCGACTCAAAAGAATGGAGCATTTCTTGCCCCACTAGTCGAACATCCGATATTTTTCACCTCAGGATTAACTTATATGAATGTAGATCAGATGTATCTGGACAAACAATGTCGAATCAAACACGAATTGTATATTTGCAAACAAACTCAACCCATACATGATAGACGTTCAAAACATGATTGTGCATCTGAAATAATTAGTGTAGATAATACCATGAGATTTTGTAAATTCACAGTCTATAAGATCGTGAAAATAACCTTTATACCACTCAAAAGCGAAAATCACTACATAGCTATACCAGAAAAACCAATAGAACTCAATATATTCTCTAAAGAAGGACATCAAACTGTTAAACTGAAGCAACCCTCTCTGTTGAAAACTAAAACAACTGTAGACATATTGTATGGAGACAACCATATGAGAATCAGTGGTAACCCCAAGAGCGTTTTTTACGATATTAAAACCAAAATTATAAATATAACTAATAATGTAGACTTATCCTTAATGCTTGACACCTTAGAAAAAACTCCTAAAGTAATGAGTAACTTAAACGGTTACACTGATACCCTAAATCAAATAGAAAATAGAGCCAATCAATTAACTTTTTCGTACAGAATGACACGAATTAAAACTTGGGGTCTCACTGCGTTGCAGGTAATAGGATATATATCCATTGGACTCATATGCTTGTATCTGCTCAATAAGATAGGATTGTCAAAATTATGCATTCACGTATTTTGCTGTAAAATAAAGAAAAATATCGTTAGTAATACACCCAACATTAGTACTGCAACACCCTCCGTCCCTATAAACATTTACGCACCGATATCACCTATGCAACCTGGAACAGAAAAGAAATCAAGAGTAAGCTTTGAATTATCAGCACCGCCCAAGGCCAAATTCCATCCATCGATTCTAAAGAAACGCAAGAACTTAGAGGACTAAGTTCAATCTATGAAGGGGGGAGTGTAACGACCACCCAAGAGGTAGGCATCCGCTGACATCGGATATGTTGATAACACCTAGCATTGTGATAACTAAGAAGAAAGACAATAGCCAGACCCCCACCCATAAGAAGTGAGTCATAATAAAGGAATAAAAACCCCGGTCCTTTAGTCAGTAGTCTCAGTCTGTAATCTGCATTTAATAAAACATATGAGTGAGCTATTGCTCATTCTCCTACTTGTAATACCTTGTTCTTTTACTACGTGACAGTAAAGGCGCCGGTCGAGGCGCAGTGCCTCGATTTGTGCCTCTAATTTGTAAACGCTCGTCGTCTGTCGATTCTGGAGGGGCGATCTCGCCGTTCGCCTCCCGTCGCTCTGTCTCGATAACGGCGACCCTCTGGCTCTCTCAACAAGAGTGTCGTTATCTAATTCGATCGGCTGCTCGCGTCAACTTTTCCACCTTCGTTTCGTCCACCGCGGCCAGGGCGTTGTATATATATTCCGGTAGTCGCTCCCTCCAGAGTGTGAGGAGGAATCCATCCGGCATGGAGGGACCGGCTAGTCTTCTCAGGTGTTGATGGAATTGGGACGGCTTTTGGTCGCCCATCTCTTCGAAGGTCAGCAGTTTGCGTGACTTCGTGCTGGCTGTATCAGCCAACTCTCGAATGATCGTGTTTTTTAACTTATCGTATTGTTTCGCCTCTGGTATCCTCCTCCTCACGTCCTCGATATGCGACATGTACCGACCGCCGAGGCACCTGGCGAGGGTCACGAACTTTCGCTTGTTGTCCGTAAGATCCATGTCCTCGAACTGTATTTCCAGAAGCGTAAACCACGCCGTGACCTCCGAGGGCTGCAGCGGAGGCATGTTATTTATTTGGTAAACTCGTGCACCGTTCGCAATCCCGTCGGTATTTGCCATCGTACAGCAGTTTCAATTCGCGGCGTTTGAGTCTCAGTATCACTATCACAGTCGCCTCTTTAACTTTCACTCACGTCAAGGTCACCAACTTGAGGTGGAATGGCGTAATAGGTACTGAAATGCACTAGGTTATATTCAACCAATAACGTTTATTAAACTAGATAACAACAAATGACAATTAACAGTTAACAACGGTTGATACTTAACGTCGATCAATAATGGCGTCGTTCGGTCGATTTCTCGATAATAGCGTACTCGTTTTCTTTCGTCTTTCGCGTCTCGCGGCTCGTGGTCGAATGTGCTTATTTTTCCGATCGAACTGATTCTTCTCTTCGTTGCCCACCGATATCCCCACTGGCGTGCGTTCATCAGAAGTGCTGCCGCGGCTGGCGCGTGTATGCCCTTCCGAGAAATTCGGCGGAAGGAGCGTAAAGATATCGATGTCAGATTGAGTACGTCGTGTTGCGCTTTGACGGTGTCACGTAGTAAAAGAACAAGGTATTACAAGTAGGAGAATGAGCAATAGCTCACTCATATGTTTTATTAAATGCAGATTACAGACTGAGACTACTGACTAAAGGACCGGGGTTTTTATTCCTTTATTATGACTCACTTCTTATGGGTGGGGGTCTGGCTATTGTCTTTCTTCTTAGTTATCACAATGCTAGGTGTTATCAACATATCCGATGTCAGCGGATGCCTACCTCTTGGGTGGTCGTTACACTCCCCCCTTCATAGATTGAACTTAGTCCTCTAAGTTCTTGCGTTTCTTTAGAATCGATGGATGGAATTTGGCCTTGGGCGGTGCTGATAATTCAAAGCTTACTCTTGATTTCTTTTCTGTTCCAGGTTGCATAGGTGATATCGGTGCGTAAATGTTTATAGGGACGGAGGGTGTTGCAGTACTAATGTTGGGTGTATTACTAACGATATTTTTCTTTATTTTACAGCAAAATACGTGAATGCATAATTTTGACAATCCTATCTTATTGAGCAGATACAAGCATATGAGTCCAATGGATATATATCCTATTACCTGCAACGCAGTGAGACCCCAAGTTTTAATTCGTGTCATTCTGTACGAAAAAGTTAATTGATTGGCTCTATTTTCTATTTGATTTAGGGTATCAGTGTAACCGTTTAAGTTACTCATTACTTTAGGAGTTTTTTCTAAGGTGTCAAGCATTAAGGATAAGTCTACATTATTAGTTATATTTATAATTTTGGTTTTAATATCGTAAAAAACGCTCTTGGGGTTACCACTGATTCTCATATGGTTGTCTCCATACAATATGTCTACAGTTGTTTTAGTTTTCAACAGAGAGGGTTGCTTCAGTTTAACAGTTTGATGTCCTTCTTTAGAGAATATATTGAGTTCTATTGGTTTTTCTGGTATAGCTATGTAGTGATTTTCGCTTTTGAGTGGTATAAAGGTTATTTTCACGATCTTATAGACTGTGAATTTACAAAATCTCATGGTATTATCTACACTAATTATTTCAGATGCACAATCATGTTTTGAACGTCTATCATGTATGGGTTGAGTTTGTTTTGCAAATATACAATTCGTGTTTGATTCGACATTGTTTGTCCAGATACATCTGATCTACATTCATATAAGTTAATCCTGAGGTGAAAAATATCGGATGTTCGACTAGTGGGGCAAGAAATGCTCCATTCTTTTGAGTCGGTATGGGGTATACCTGTTCTATTTCCCATTCTGAGTCAATTATCGTTGGAATTGAAATTTTAAAGAAGATCTTTTCGTTTTGGACAAACAGTGTGAGTGTAGAGACGTCTAAAATGTTTTGGAAATTATGTTCTTCTGGTGAAAATCCTTTATTTGGAATGTGATTTCCTAAAAGCTTTAGCGTATTGTTCTAAGAAAGTGTGATGATCCATGATCTGGGGGCTAATAATTCCTTGTTTTCCTAGTAAAACT
>JACSOB010000297.1:0-24700 GCA_019677175.1 Bombus sylvicola | reverse complement strand
GAGATATTTCGATTTCGACGTTTAAGCGCTCTTTTTACTCCACTTTACGCGCCAAATGTAATGCACACACGTTTCAGCGTCGAAACAAGCCCAACGGCTCGCAAATCGCGATGATTTCGTCGATTTTGACGAAAACTGACCGTCATTTCCATCCCGTTTGAGATATTTCGACGTTTAAGCGCTCTTTTCACTCCACTTTACGCGCCAAATGTAATGCACACACGTTTCAGCGTCGAAACAAGCTAACAACGGCTCGCAAATCGCGATGATTTCGTCGATTTTGACGAAAATTGACCGTCATTTCCATCCCGTTTGAGATATTTCGACGTTTAAGCGCTCTTTTACTCCACTTTACGCGCCAAATGTAATGCACACACGTTTCAGCGTCGAAACAAGCCCAACGGCTCGCAAATCGCGATGATTTCGTCGATTTTGACGAAAACTAACCGTCATTTCCATACCGTTTGAGATATTTCGACGTTTAAGCGCTCTTTTTACTCCACTTTACGCGCCAAATGTAATGCACACACGTTTCAGCGTCGAAACAAGCCCAACGGCTCGCAAATCGCGATGATTTCCTCGATTTTGACGAAAACTGACCGTCATTTCCATACCGTTTGAGATATTTCGACGTTTAAGCGCTCTTTTTACTCCACTTTACGCGCCAAATGTAATGCACACACGTTTCAGCGTCGAAACAAGCCCAACGGCTCGCAAATCGCGATGATTTCGTCGATTTTGACGAAAACTAACCGTCATTTCCATACCGTTTGAGATATTTCGACGTTTAAGCGCTCTTTTTACTGCACTTTACGCGCCAAATGTAATGCACACACGTTTCAGCGTCGAAACAAGCCCAACGGCTCGCAAATCGCGATGATTTCCTCGATTTTGACGAAAACTGACCGTCATTTCCATACCGTTTGAGATATTTCGACGTTTAAGCGCTCTTTTACTCCACTTTACGCGCCAAATGTAATGCACACACGTTTCAGCGTCGAAACAAGCCCAACGGCTCGCAAATCGCGATGATTTCGTCGATTTTGACGAAAACTGACCGTCATTTCCATACCGTTTGAGATATTTCGACGTTTAAGCGCTCTTTTACTCCACTTTACGCTTACGCGCCAAATGTAATGCACACACGTTTCAGCGTCGAAACAAGCCCAACGGCTCGCAAATCGCGATGATTTCGTCGATTTTGACGAAAACTAACCGTCATTTCCATACCGTTTGAGATATTTCGACGTTTAAGCGCTCTTTTTACTCCACTTTACGCGCCAAATGTAATGCACACACGTTTCAGCGTCGAAACAAGCCCAACGGCTCGCAAATCGCGATGATTTCGTCGATTTTGACGAAAACTGACCGTCATTTCCATACCGTTTGAGATATTTCGACGTTTAAGCGCTCTTTTTACGCGCCAAATGTACGTCGCACAAATGTAATGCCACACGTTTCAGCGTCGAAACAAGCCCAACGGCTCGCAAATCGCGATGATTTCGTCGATTTTGACGAAAAACACCGTCATTTCCATCCCGTTTGAGATATTTCGACGTTTAAGCGCTCTTTTTACTCCACTTTACGCGCCAAATGTAATGCACACACGTTTCAGCGTCGAAACAAGCCCAACGGCTCGCAAATCGCGATGATTTCGTCGATTTTGACGAAAACTAACCGTCATTTCCATACCGTTTGAGATATTTCGACGTTTAAGCGCTCTTTTTACTCCACTTTACGCGCCAAATGTAATGAACGCACGTTTCAGCGTCGAAACAAGCCCAACGGCTCGCAAATCGCGATGATTTCCTCGATTTTGAAGAAAACTAACCGTCATTTCCATACCGTTTGAGATATTTCGACGTTTAAGCGCTCTTTTTACTCCACTTTACGCGCCAAATGTAATGCACACACGTTTCAGCGTCGAAACAAGTCCAGCGGCTCGCAAATCGCGATGATTTCGTCGATTTTGACGAAAACTAACCGTCATTTCCATACCGTTTGAGATATTTCGACGTTTAAGCGCTCTTTTTACTCCACTTTACGCGCCAAATGTAATGCACACACGTTTCAGCGTCGAAACAAGCCCAACGGCTCGCAAATCGCGATGATTTCGTCGATTTTGACGAAAACTAACCGTCATTTCCATACCGTTTGAGATATTTCGACGTTTAAGCGCTCCTTTTACTCCACTTTACGCGCCAAATGTAATGCACACACGTTTCAGCGTCGAAACAAGCCCAACGGCTCGCAAATCGCGATGATTTCGTCGATTTTGACGAAAACTAACCGTCATTTCCATACCGTTTGAGATATTTCGACGTTTAAGCGCTCTTTTTACTCCACTTTACGCGCCAAATGCAATGCACACAGGTTTCAGCGTCGAAACAAGCCCAACGGCTCGCAAAATCGCGATGATTTCCTCGATTTTGACGAAAACTGACCGTCATTTCCATCCCGTTTGAGATATTTCGACGTTTAAGCGCTCTTTTTACTGCCACTTTTACGCGCCAAATGTAATGCACACACGTTTCAGCGTCGAAACAAGCCCAACGGCTCGCAAATCGCGATGATTTCGTCGATTTTGACGAAAACTAACCGTCATTTCCATCCCGTTTGAGATATTTCGACGTTTAAGCGCTCTTTTTACTCCACTTTACGCGCCAAATGTAATGCACACACGTTTCAGCGTCGAAACAAGCCCAACGGCTCGCAAATCGCGATGATTTCCTCGATTTTGACGAAAACTAACCGTCATTTCCATACCGTTTGAGATATTTCGACGTTTAAGCGCTCTTTTTACTCCACTTTACGCGCCAAATGTAATGCACACACGTTTCAGCGTCGAAACAAGTCCAACGGCTCGCAAATCGCGATGATTTCGTCGATTTTGAAGAAAACTAACCGTCATTTCCATACCGTTTGAGATATTTCGACGTTTAAGCGCTCTTTTTACTCCACTTTACGCGCCAAATGTAATGCACACACGTTTCAGCGTCGAAACAAGCCCAGCGGCTCGCAAATCGCGATGATTTCGTCGATTTTGACGAAAACTAACCGTCATTTCCATACCGTTTGAGATACTTCGACGTTTAAGCGCTCTTTTTACTCCACTTTACGCGCCAAATGTAATGCACACACGTTTCAGCGTCGAAACAAGCCCAACGGCTCGCAAATCGCGATGATTTCGTCGATTTTGACGAAAACTATCCGTCATTTCCATACCGTTTGAGATATTTCGACGTTTAAGCGCTCTTTTTACTCCACTTTACGCGCCAAATGTAATGCACACACGTTTCAGCGTCGAAACAAGCCCAACGGCTCGCAAATCGCGATGATTTCGTCGATTTTGACGAAAACTATCCGTCATTTCCATACCGTTTGAGATATTTCGACGTTTAAGCGCTCTTTTTACTCCACTTTACGCGCCAAATGTAATGCACACACGTTTCAGCGTCGAAACAAGCCCAACGGCTCGCAAATCGCGATGATTTCCTCGATTTTGAAGAAAACTAACCGTCATTTCCATACCGTTTGAGATATTTCGACGTTTAAGCGCTCTTTTTACTGCACTTTACGCGCCAAATGTAATGCACACACGTTTCAGCGTCGAAACAAGCCCAACGGCTCGCAAATCGCGATGATTTCCTCGATTTTGACGAAAACTGACCGTCATTTCCATCCCGTTTGAGATATTTCGACGTTTAAGCGCTCTTTTTACTCCACTTTACGCGCCAAATGTAATGCACACACGTTTCAGCGTCGAAACAAGCCCAACGGCTCGCAAATCGCGATGATTTCGTCGATTTTGACGAAAACTATCCGTCATTTCCATACCGTTTGAGATATTTCGACGTTTAAGCGCTCTTTTTACTCCACTTTACGCGCCAAATGTAATGAACGCACGTTTCAGCGTCGAAACAAGCCCAACGGCTCGCAAATCGCGATGATTTCCTCGATTTTGAAGAAAACTAACCGTCATTTCCATACCGTTTGAGATACTTCGACGTTTAAGCGCTCTTTTTACTCCACTTTACGCGCCAAATGTAATGCACACACGTTTCAGCGTCGAAACAAGTCCAGCGGCTCGCAAATCGCGATGATTTCGTCGATTTTGAAGAAAACTAACCGTCATTTCCATACCGTTTGAGATATTTCGACGTTTAAGCGCTCTTTTTACTCCACTTTACGCGCCAAATGTAATGCACACACGTTTCAGCGTCGAAACAAGCCCAGCGGCTCGCAAATCGCGATGATTTCGTCGATTTTGACGAAAACTAACCGTCATTTCCATACCGTTTGAGATACTTCGACGTTTAAGCGCTCTTTTTACTCCACTTTACGCGCCAAATGTAATGCACACACGTTTCAGCGTCGAAACAAGCCCAACGGCTCGCAAATCGCGATGATTTCGTCGATTTTGACGAAAACTATCCGTCATTTCCATACCGTTTGAGATATTTCGACGTTTAAGCGCTCTTTTTACTCCACTTTACGCGCCAAATGTAATGCACACACGTTTCAGCGTCGAAACAAGCCCAACGGCTCGCAAATCGCGATGATTTCGTCGATTTTGACGAAAACTATCCGTCATTTCCATACCGTTTGAGATATTTCGACGTTTAAGCGCTCTTTTTACTCCACTTTACGCGCCAAATGTAATGCACACACGTTTCAGCGTCGAAACAAGCCCAACGGCTCGCAAATCGCGATGATTTCCTCGATTTTGACGAAAACTGACCGTCATTTCTATCCCGTTTGAGATATTTCGACGTTTAAGCGCTCTTTTATGCCACTTTTACGCGCCAAATGTAATGCACACACGTTTCAGCGTCGAAACAAGCCCAACGGCTCGCAAATCGCGATGATTTCGTCGATTTTGACGAAAACTAACCGTCATTTCCATACCGTTTGAGATATTTCGACGTTTAAGCGCTCTTTTTACTCCACTTTACGCGCCAAATGTAATGAACGCACGTTTCAGCGTCGAAACAAGCCCAACGGCTCGCAAATCGCGATGATTTCCTCGATTTTGAAGAAAACTAACCGTCATTTCCATACCGTTTGAGATACTTCGACGTTTAAGCGCTCTTTTTACTCCACTTTACGCGCCAAATGTAATGCACACACGTTTCAGCGTCGAAACAAGTCCAGCGGCTCGCAAATCGCGATGATTTCGTCGATTTTGAAGAAAACTAACCGTCATTTCCATACCGTTTGAGATATTTCGACGTTTAAGCGCTCTTTTTACTCCACTTTTACGCGCCAAATGTAATGCACACACACGTTTCAGCGTCGAAACAAGCCCAACGGCTCGCAAATCGCGATGATTTCGTCGATTTTGACGAAAACTAACCGTCATTTCCATACCGTTTGAGATATTTCGACGTTTAAGCGCTCTTTTTACTCCACTTTACGCGCCAAATGTAATGCACACACACGTTTCAGCGTCGAAACAAGCCCAACGGCTCGCAAATCGCGATGATTTCGTCGATTTTGACGAAAACTAACCGTCATTTCCATACCGTTTGAGATATTTCGACGTTTAAGCGCTCTTTTTACTCCACTTTACGCGCCAAATGTAATGCACACACGTTTCAGCGTCGAAACAAGCCCAACGGCTCGCAAATCGCGATGATTTCCTCGATTTTGACGAAAACTAACCGTCATTTCCATACCGTTTGAGATATTTCGACGTTTAAGCGCTCTTTTTACTCCACTTTACGCGCCAAATGTAATGCACACACGTTTCAGCGTCGAAACAAGCCCAACGGCTCGCAAATCGCGATGATTTCGTCGATTTTGAAGAAAACTAACCGTCATTTCCATACCGTTTGAGATATTTCGACGTTTAAGCGCTCTTTTTACTCCACTTTACGCGCCAAATGTAATGCACACACGTTTCAGCGTCGAAACAAGCCCAACGGCTCGCAAATCGCGATGATTTCCTCGATTTTGACGAAAACTAACCGTCATTTCCATACCGTTTGAGATATTTCGACGTTTAAGCGCTCTTTTTACTCCACTTTACGCGCCAAATGTAATGCACACACGTTTCAGCGTCGAAACAAGCCCAACGGCTCGCAAATCGCGATGATTTCGTCGATTTTGACGAAAACTAACCGTCATTTCCATACCGTTTGAGATATTTCGACGTTTAAGCGCTCTTTTTACTCCACTTTACGCGCCAAATGTAATGCACACACGTTTCAGCGTCGAAACAAGCCCAACGGCTCGCAAATCGCGATGATTTCCTCGATTTTGACGAAAACTAACCGTCATTTCCATACCGTTTGAGATATTTCGACGTTTAAGCGCTCTTTTTACTCCACTTTACGCGCCAAATGTAATGCACACACGTTTCAGCGTCGAAACAAGCCCAACGGCTCGCAAATCGCGATGATTTCCTCGATTTTGACGAAAACTAACCGTCATTTCCATACCGTTTGAGATATTTCGACGTTTAAGCGCTCTTTTTACTCCACTTTACGCGCCAAATGTAATGCACACACGTTTCAGCGTCGAAACAAGCCCAACGGCTCGCAAATCGCGATGATTTCGTCGATTTTGACGAAAAACTAACCGTCATTTCCATACCGTTTGAGATATTTCGACGTTTAAGCGCTCTTTTTACTCCACTTTACGCGCCAAATGTAATGCACACACGTTTCAGCGTCGAAACAAGCCCAACGGCTCGCAAATCGCGATGATTTCCTCGATTTTGACGAAAACTAACCGTCATTTCCATACCGTTTGAGATACTTCGACGTTTAAGCGCTCTTTTTACTCCACTTTACGCGCCAAATGTAATGCACACACGTTTCAGCGTCGAAACAAGCCCAACGGCTCGCAAATCGCGATGATTTCCTCGATTTTGACGAAAACTAACCGTCATTTCCATACCGTTTGAGATATTTCGACGTTTAAGCGCTCTTTTTACTCCACTTTACGCGCCAAATGTAATGCACACACGTTTCAGCGTCGAAACAAGCCCAACGGCTCGCAAATCGCGATGATTTCGTCGATTTTGACGAAAACTAACCGTCATTTCCATACCGTTTGAGATATTTCGACGTTTAAGCGCTCTTTTTACTCCACTTTACGCGCCAAATGTAATGCACACACGTTTCAGCGTCGAAACAAGCCCAACGGCTCGCAAATCGCGATGATTTCGTCGATTTTGACGAAAACTAACCGTCATTTCCATACCGTTTGAGATATTTCGACGTTTAAGCGCTCTTTTTACTCCACTTTACGCGCCAAATGTAATGTACACACGTTTCAGCGTCGAAACAAGCCCAACGGCTCGCAAATCGCGATGATTTCCTCGATTTTGACGAAAACTGACCGTCATTTCCATCCCGTTTGAGATATTTCGACGTTTAAGCGCTCTTTTTACTGCACTTTACGCGCCAAATGTAATGCACACACGTTTCAGCGTCGAAACAAGCCCAACGGCTCGCAAATCGCGATGATTTCCTCGATTTTGACGAAAACTGACCGTCATTTCTATCCCGTTTGAGATATTTCGACGTTTAAGCGCTCTTTTTACTCCACTTTACGCGCCAAATGTAATGCACACACGTTTCAGCGTCGAAACAAGCCCAACGGCTCGCAAATCGCGATGATTTCCTCGATTTTGACGAAAACTAACCGTCATTTCCATACCGTTTGAGATATTTCGACGTTTAAGCGCTCTTTTTACTCCACTTTACGCGCCAAATGTAATGCACGCACGTTTCAGCGTCGAAACAAGCCCAACGGCTCGCAAATCGCGATGATTTCCTCGATTTTGAAGAAAACTAACCGTCATTTCCATACCGTTTGAGATACTTCGACGTTTAAGCGCTCTTTTTACTCCACTTTACGCGCCAAATGTAATGCACACACGTTTCAGCGTCGAAACAAGTCCAACGGCTCGCAAATCGCGATGATTTCGTCGATTTTGAAGAAAACTAACCGTCATTTCCATACCGTTTGAGATATTTCGACGTTTAAGCGCTCTTTTTACTCCACTTTACGCGCCAAATGTAATGCACACACGTTTCAGCGTCGAAACAAGCCCAACGGCTCGCAAATCGCGATGATTTCCTCGATTTTGAAGAAAACTAACCGTCATTTCCATACCGTTTGAGATACTTCGACGTTTAAGCGCTCTTTTTACTCCACTTTACGCGCCAAATGTAATGCACACACGTTTCAGCGTCGAAACAAGCCCAACGGCTCGCAAATCGCGATGATTTCGTCGATTTTGACGAAAACTAACCGTCATTTCCATACCGTTTGAGATATTTCGACGTTTAAGCGCTCTTTTTACTCCACTTTACGCGCCAAATGTAATGCACACACGTTTCAGCGTCGAAACAAGCCCAACGGCTCGCAAATCGCGATGATTTCGTCGATTTTGACGAAAACTAACCGTCATTTCCATACCGTTTGAGATATTTCGACGTTTAAGCGCTCTTTTTACTCCCACTCTTTACGCGCCAAATGTAATGCACACACGTTTCAGCGTCGAAACAAGCCCAACGGCTCGCAAATCGCGATGATTTCGTCGATTTTGACGAAAACTATCCGTCATTTCCATACCGTTTGAGATATTTCGACGTTTAAGCGCTCTTTTTACTCCACTTTACGCGCCAAATGCAATGTACACAGGTTTCAGCGTCGAAACAAGCCCAACGGCTCGAAAATCGCGATGATTTCCTCGATTTTGACGAAAACTGACCGTCATTTCTATCCCGTTTGAGATATTTCAACGTTTAAGCGCTCTTTTTACTGCACTTTACGCGCCAAATGTAATGCACACACGTTTCAGCGTCGAAACAAGCCCAACGGCTCGCAAATCGCGATGATTTCCTCGATTTTGACGAAAACTGACCGTCATTTCTATCCCGTTTGAGATACTTCGACGTTTAAGCGCTCTTTTTACTCCACTTTACGCGCCAAATGTAATGCACACACGTTTCAGCGTCGAAACAAGCCCAACGGCTCGCAAATCGCGATGATTTCGTCGATTTTGACGAAAACTAACCGTCATTTCCATACCGTTTGAGATATTTCGACGTTTAAGCGCTCTTTTTACTCCACTTTACGCGCCAAATGTAATGCACGCACGTTTCAGCGTCGAAACAAGCCCAACGGCTCGCAAATCGCGATGATTTCCTCGATTTTGAAGAAAACTAACCGTCATTTCCATACCGTTTGAGATACTTCGACGTTTAAGCGCTCTTTTTACTCCACTTTACGCGCCAAATGTAATGCACACACGTTTCAGCGTCGAAACAAGTCCAACGGCTCGCAAATCGCGATGATTTCGTCGATTTTGAAGGAAAACTAACCGTCATTTCCATCCCGTTTGAGATATTTCGACGTTTAAGCGCTCTTTTTACTCCACTTTACGCGCCAAATGTAATGCACACACGTTTCAGCGTCGAAACAAGCCCAACGGCTCGCAAATCGCGATGATTTCCTCGATTTTGACGAAAAATTGACCGTCATTTCTATCCCGTTTGAGATATTTCGACGTTTAAGCGCTCTTTTTACTCCACTTTACGCGCCAAATGTAATGCACACACGTTTCAGCGTCGAAACAAGCCCAACGGCTCGCAAATCGCGATGATTTCGTCGATTTTGACGAAAAACTAACCGTCATTTCCATACCGTTTGAGATATTTCGACGTTTAAGCGCTCTTTTTACTCCACTTTACGCGCCAAATGTAATGAACGCACGTTTCAGCGTCGAAACAAGCCCAACGGCTCGCAAATCGCGATGATTTCCTCGATTTTGAAGAAAACTAACCGTCATTTCCATACCGTTTGAGATATTTCGACGTTTAAGCGCTCTTTTTACACCACTTTACGCGCCAAATGTAATGCACACACGTTTCAGCGTCGAAACAAGCCCAACGGCTCGCAAATCGCGATGATTTCGTCGATTTTGACGAAAACTAACCGTCATTTCCATACCGTTTGAGATATTTCGACGTTTAAGCGCTCTTTTTACTCCACTTTACGCGCCAAATGTAATGCACACACGTTTCAGCGTCGAAACAAGCCCAACGGCTCGCAAATCGCGATGATTTCCTCGATTTTGAAGAAAACTAACCGTCATTTCCATACCGTTTGAGATATTTCGACGTTTAAGCGCTCTTTTTACTCCACTTTACGCGCCAAATGTAATGCACACACGTTTCAGCGTCGAAACAAGCCCAACGGCTCGCAAATCGCGATGATTTCGTCGATTTTGACGAAAACTAACCGTCATTTCCATACCGTTTGAGATATTTCGACGTTTAAGCGCTCTTTTTACTCCACTTTACGCGCCAAATGTAATGCACACACGTTTCAGCGTCGAAACAAGCCCAACGGCTCGCAAATCGCGATGATTTCGTCGATTTTGACGAAAACTAACCGTCATTTCCATACCGTTTGAGATATTTCGACGTTTAAGCGCTCTTTTTACTCCACTTTACGCGCCAAATGTAATGCACACACGTTTCAGCGTCGAAACAAGCCCAACGGCTCGCAAATCGCGATGATTTCGTCGATTTTGACGAAAACTAACCGTCATTTCCATACCGTTTGAGATATTTCGACGTTTAAGCGCTCTTTTTACTCCACTTTACGCGCCAAATGCAATGTACACAGGTTTCAGCGTCGAAACAAGCCCAACAGCTCGCAAATCGCGATGATTTCCTCGATTTTGACGAAAACTGACCGTCATTTCCATCCCGTTTGAGATATTTCAACGTTTAAGCGCTCTTTTTACTGCACTTTACGCGCCAAATGTAATGCACACACGTTTCAGCGTCGAAACAAGCCCAACGGCTCGCAAATCGCGATGATTTCCTCGATTTTGACGAAAACTGACCGTCATTTCTATCCCGTTTGAGATATTTCGACGTTTAAGCGCTCTTTTTACTCCACTTTACGCGCCAAATGTAATGCACACACGTTTCAGCGTCGAAACAAGCCCAACGGCTCGCAAATCGCGATGATTTCGTCGATTTTGACGAAAACTAACCGTCATTTCCATACCGTTTGAGATATTTCGACGTTTAAGCGCTCTTTTTACTCCACTTTACGCGCCAAATGTAATGAACGCACGTTTCAGCGTCGAAACAAGCCCAACGGCTCGCAAATCGCGATGATTTCCTCGATTTTGAAGAAAACTAACCGTCATTTCCATACCGTTTGAGATACTTCGACGTTTAAGCGCTCTTTTTACTCCACTTTACGCGCCAAATGTAATGCACACACGTTTCAGCGTCGAAACAAGTCCAGCGGCTCGCAAATCGCGATGATTTCGTCGATTTTGACGAAAACTAACCGTCATTTCCATACCGTTTGAGATATTTCGACGTTTAAGCGCTCTTTTTACTCCACTTTACGCGCCAAATGTAATGCACACACGTTTCAGCGTCGAAACAAGCCCAACGGCTCGCAAATCGCGATGATTTCCTCGATTTTGACGAAAACTAACCGTCATTTCCATACCGTTTGAGATACTTCGACGTTTAAGCGCTCTTTTTACTCCACTTTACGCGCCAAATGTAATGCACACACGTTTCAGCGTCGAAACAAGCCCAACGGCTCGCAAATCGCGATGATTTCGTCGATTTTGAAGAAAACTAACCGTCATTTCCATACCGTTTGAGATATTTCGACGTTTAAGCGCTCTTTTTTACTCCACTTTACGCGGCCAAATGTAATGCACACACGTTTCAGCGTCGAAACAAGCCCAACGGCTCGCAAATCGCGATGATTTCGTCGATTTTGACGAAAACTAACCGTCATTTCCATACCGTTTGAGATATTTCGACGTTTAAGCGCTCTTTTTACTCCACTTTACGCGCCAAATGTAATGCACACACGTTTCAGCGTCGAAACAAGCCCAACGGCTCGCAAATCGCGATGATTTCGTCGATTTTGACGAAAACTAACCGTCATTTCCATACCGTTTGAGATATTTCGACGTTTAAGCGCTCTTTTTACTCCACTTTACGCGCCAAATGTAATGCACACACGTTTCAGCGTCGAAACAAGCCCAACGGCTCGCAAATCGCGATGATTTCCTCGATTTTGACGAAAACTAACCGTCATTTCCATACCGTTTGAGATACTTCGACGTTTAAGCGCTCTTTTTACTCCACTTTACGCGCCAAATGTAATGCACACACGTTTCAGCGTCGAAACAAGCCCAACGGCTCGCAAATCGCGATGATTTCGTCGATTTTGACGAAAACTAACCGTCATTTCCATACCGTTTGAGATATTTCGACGTTTAAGCGCTCTTTTTACTCCACTTTACGCGCCAAATGTAATGCACACACACGTTTCAGCGTCGAAACAAGCCCAACGGCTCGCAAATCGCGATGATTTCGTCGATTTTGACGAAAACTAACCGTCATTTCCATACCGTTTGAGATATTTCGACGTTTAAGCGCTCTTTTTACTCCACTTTACGCGCCAAATGTAATGCACACACGTTTCAGCGTCGAAACAAGCCCAACGGCTCGCAAATCGCGATGATTTCCTCGATTTTGACGAAAACTAACCGTCATTTCCATCCCGTTTGAGATATTTCGACGTTTAAGCGCTCTTTTTACTCCACTTTACGCGCCAAATGTAATGCACACACGTTTCAGCGTCGAAACAAGCCCAACGGCTCGCAAATCGCGATGATTTCCTCGATTTTGACGAAAACTGACCGTCATTTCCATACCGTTTGAGATATTTCGACGTTTAAGCGCTCTTTTTACTCCACTTTACGCGCCAAATGTAATGCACACACGTTTCAGCGTCGAAACAAGCCCAACGGCTCGCAAATCGCGATGATTTCCTCGATTTTGAAGAAAACTAACCGTCATTTCCATACCGTTTGAGATACTTCGACGTTTAAGCGCTCTTTTTACTCCACTTTACGCGCCAAATGTAATGCACACACGTTTCAGCGTCGAAACAAGCCCAACGGCTCGCAAATCGCGATGATTTCGTCGATTTTGAAGAAAACTAACCGTCATTTCCATACCGTTTGAGATATTTCGACGTTTAAGCGCTCTTTTTACTCCACTTTACGCGCCAAATGTAATGCACACACGTTTCAGCGTCGAAACAAGCCCAACGGCTCGCAAATCGCGATGATTTCCTCGATTTTGACGAAAACTAACCGTCATTTCCATACCGTTTGAGATACTTCGACGTTTAAGCGCTCTTTTTACTCCACTTTACGCGCCAAATGTAATGCACACACGTTTCAGCGTCGAAACAAGCCCAACGGCTCGCAAATCGCGATGATTTCCTCGATTTTGACGAAAACTAACCGTCATTTCCATACCGTTTGAGATATTTCGACGTTTAAGCGCTCTTTTTACTCCACTTTACGCGCCAAATGTAATGCACACACGTTTCAGCGTCGAAACAAGCCCAACGGCTCGCAAATCGCGATGATTTCCTCGATTTTGACGAAAACTAACCGTCATTTCCATACCGTTTGAGATATTTCGACGTTTAAGCGCTCTTTTTACTCCACTTTACGCGCCAAATGTAATGCACACACGTTTCAGCGTCGAAACAAGCCCAACGGCTCGCAAATCGCGATGATTTCCTCGATTTTGACGAAAACTAACCGTCATTTCCATACCGTTTGAGATATTTCGACGTTTAAGCGCTCTTTTTACTCCACTTTACGCGCCAAATGTAATGCACACACGTTTCAGCGTCGAAACAAGCCCAACGGCTCGCAAATCGCGATGATTTCGTCGATTTTGACGAAAACTAACCGTCATTTCCATACCGTTTGAGATATTTCGACGTTTAAGCGCTCTTTTTACTCCACTTTACGCGCCAAATGTAATGCACACACCGTTTCAGCGTCGAAACAAGCCCAACGGCTCGCAAATCGCGATGATTTCCTCGATTTTGAAGAAAACTAACCGTCATTTCCATACCGTTTGAGATATTTCGACGTTTAAGCGCTCTTTTTACTCCACTTTACGCGCCAAATGTAATGCACACACGTTTCAGCGTCGAAACAAGCCCAACGGCTCGCAAATCGCGATGATTTCGTCGATTTTGACGAAAACTAACCGTCATTTCCATACCGTTTGAGATATTTCGACGTTTAAGCGCTCTTTTTACTCCACTTTACGCGCCAAATGTAATGCACACACGTTTCAGCGTCGAAACAAGCCCAACGGCTCGCAAATCGCGATGATTTCCTCGATTTTGACGAAAACTAACCGTCATTTCCATACCGTTTGAGATATTTCGACGTTTAAGCGCTCTTTTTACTCCACTTTACGCGCCAAATGTAATGCACACACGTTTCAGCGTCGAAACAAGCCCAACGGCTCGCAAATCGCGATGATTTCCTCGATTTTGACGAAAACTAACCGTCATTTCCATACCGTTTGAGATATTTCGACGTTTAAGCGCTCTTTTTACTCCACTTTACGCGCCAAATGTAATGCACACACGTTTCAGCGTCGAAACAAGCCCAACGGCTCGCAAATCGCGATGATTTCCTCGATTTTGACGAAAACTAACCGTCATTTCCATACCGTTTGAGATATTTCGACGTTTAAGCGCTCTTTTTACTCCACTTTACGCGCCAAATGTAATGCACACACGTTTCAGCGTCGAAACAAGCCCAACGGCTCGCAAATCGCGATGATTTCGTCGATTTTGACGAAAAACTAACCGTCATTTCCATACCGTTTGAGATATTTCGACGTTTAAGCGCTCTTTTTACTCCACTTTACGCGCCAAATGTAATGCACACACGTTTCAGCGTCGAAACAAGCCCAACGGCTCGCAAATCGCGATGATTTCCTCGATTTTGACGAAAACTGACCGTCATTTCCATACCGTTTGAGATATTTCGACGTTTAAGCGCTCTTTTTACTCCACTTTACGCGCCAAATGTAATGCACACACGTTTCAGCGTCGAAACAAGCCCAACGGCTCGCAAATCGCGATGATTTCCTCGATTTTGACGAAAACTGACCGTCATTTCTATCCCGTTTGAGATATTTCGACGTTTAAGCGCTCTTTTTACTCCACTTTACGCGCCAAATGTAATGCACACACGTTTCAGCGTCGAAACAAGCCCAACGGCTCGCAAATCGCGATGATTTCGTCGATTTTGAAGAAAACTAACCGTCATTTCCATACCGTTTGAGATATTTCGACGTTTAAGCGCTCTTTTTACTCCACTTTACGCGCCAAATGTAATGCACACACGTTTCAGCGTCGAAACAAGCCCAACGGCTCGCAAATCGCGATGATTTCCTCGATTTTGACGAAAACTAACCGTCATTTCCATACCGTTTGAGATATTTCGACGTTTAAGCGCTCTTTTTACTCCACTTTACGCGCCAAATGTAATGCACACACGTTTCAGCGTCGAAACAAGCCCAACGGCTCGCAAATCGCGATGATTTCGTCGATTTTGACGAAAACTAACCGTCATTTCCATACCGTTTGAGATATTTCGACGTTTAAGCGCTCTTTTTACTCCACTTTACGCGCCAAATGTAATGCACACACGTTTCAGCGTCGAAACAAGCCCAACGGCTCGCAAATCGCGATGATTTCGTCGATTTTGACGAAAACTAACCGTCATTTCCATACCGTTTGAGATATTTCGACGTTTAAGCGCTCTTTTTACTGCACTTTACGCGCCAAATGTAATGCACACACGTTTCAGCGTCGAAACAAGCCCAACGGCTCGCAAATCGCGATGATTTCCTCGATTTTGACGAAAACTGACCGTCATTTCTATCCCGTTTGAGATATTTCGACGTTTAAGCGCTCTTTTTACTCCACTTTACGCGCCAAATGTAATGCACACACGTTTCAGCGTCGAAACAAGCCCAACGGCTCGCAAATCGCGATGATTTCCTCGATTTTGACGAAAACTAACCGTCATTTCCATACCGTTTGAGATATTTCGACGTTTAAGCGCTCTTTTTACTCCACTTTACGCGCCAAATGTAATGCACACACGTTTCAGCGTCGAAACAAGCCCAACGGCTCGCAAATCGCGATGATTTCCTCGATTTTGACGAAAACTGACCGTCATTTCTATCCCGTTTGAGATATTTCAACGTTTAAGCGCTCTTTTTACTGCACTTTACGCGCCAAATGTAATGCACACACGTTTCAGCGTCGAAACAAGCCCAACGGCTCGCAAATCGCGATGATTTCCTCGATTTTGACGAAAACTGACCGTCATTTCTATCCCGTTTGAGATACTTCGACGTTTAAGCGCTCTTTTTACTCCACTTTACGCGCCAAATGTAATGCACACACGTTTCAGCGTCGAAACAAGCCCAACGGCTCGCAAATCGCGATGATTTCGTCGATTTTGACGAAAACTAACCGTCATTTCCATACCGTTTGAGATATTTCGACGTTTAAGCGCTCTTTTTACTCCACTTTACGCGCCAAATGTAATGAACGCACGTTTCAGCGTCGAAACAAGCCCAACGGCTCGCAAATCGCGATGATTTCCTCGATTTTGAAGAAAACTAACCGTCATTTCCATACCGTTTGAGATACTTCGACGTTTAAGCGCTCTTTTTACTCCACTTTACGCGCCAAATGTAATGCAAACACGTTTCAGCGTCGAAACAAGCCCAACGGCTCGCAAATCGCGATGATTTCGTCGATTTTGACGAAAACTATCCGTCATTTCCATACCGTTTGAGATATTTCGACGTTTAAGCGCTCTTTTTACTCCACTTTACGCGCCAAATGTAATGCACACACGTTTCAGCGTCGAAACAAGCCCAACGGCTCGCAAATCGCGATGATTTCGTCGATTTTGACGAAAACTAACCGTCATTTCCATACCGTTTGAGATATTTCCACGTTTAAGCGCTCTTTTTACTCCACATTACGCGCCAAATGTAATGCACACACGTTTCAGCGTCGAAACAAGCCCAACGGCTCGCAAATCGCGATGATTTCGTCGATTTTGACGAAAACTGACCGTCATTTCCATCCCGTTTGAGATATTTCGACGTTTAAGCGCTCTTTTTACTCCACTTTATGCGCCAAATGCAATGTACACAGGTTTCAGCGTCGAAACAAGCCCAACAGCTCGAAAATCGCGATGATTTCCTCGATTTTGACGAAAACTGACCGTCATTTCTATCCCGTTTGAGATATTTCCACGTTTAAGCGCTCTTTTTACTCCACTTTACGCGCCAAATGTAATGCACACACGTTTCAGCGTCGAAACAAGCCCAACGGCTCGCAAATCGCGATGATTTCGTCGATTTTGAAGATAACTATCCGTCATTTCCATACCGTTTGAGATATTTCGACGTTTAAGCGCTCTTTTTACTCCTCTTTACGCGCCAAATGTAATGCACACACGTTTCAGCGTCGAAACAAGCCCAACGGCTCGCAAATCGCGATGATTTCCTCGATTTTGAAGAAAACTAACCGTCATTTCCATACCGTTTGAGATACTTCGACGTTTAAGCGCTCTTTTTACTCCACTTTACGCGCCAAATGTAATGCACACACGTTTCAGCGTCGAAACAAGCCCAACGGCTCGCAAATCGCGATGATTTCGTCGATTTTGACGAAAACTAACCGTCATTTCCATACCGTTTGAGATACTTCGACGTTTAAGCGCTCTTTTTACTCCACTTTACGCGCCAAATGTAATGCACACACGTTTCAGCGTCGAAACAAGCCCAACGGCTCGCAAATCGCGATGATTTCGTCGATTTTGACGAAAACTAACCGTCATTTCCATACCGTTTGAGATATTTCGACGTTTAAGCGCTCTTTTTACTGCACTTTACGCGCCAAATGTAATGCACACACGTTTCAGCGTCGAAACAAGCCCAACGGCTCGCAAATCGCGATGATTTCCTCGATTTTGACGAAAACTGACCGTCATTTCTATCCCGTTTGAGATATTTCGACGTTTAAGCGCTCTTTTTACTCCACTTTACGCGCCAAATGTAATGCACACACGTTTCAGCGTCGAAACAAGCCCAACGGCTCGCAAATCGCGATGATTTCCTCGATTTTGACGAAAACTAACCGTCATTTCCATACCGTTTGAGATATTTCGACGTTTAAGCGCTCTTTTTACTCCACTTTACGCGCCAAATGTAATGCACACACGTTTCAGCGTCGAAACAAGCCCAACGGCTCGCAAATCGCGATGATTTCCTCGATTTTGACGAAAACTGACCGTCATTTCTATCCCGTTTGAGATATTTCGACGTTTAAGCGCTCTTTTTACTCCACTTTACGCGCCAAATGTAATGCACACACGTTTCAGCGTCGAAACAAGCCCAACGGCTCGCAAATCGCGATGATTTCCTCGATTTTGACGAAAACTGACCGTCATTTCTATCCCGTTTGAGATACTTCGACGTTTAAGCGCTCTTTTTACTCCACTTTACGCGCCAAATGTAATGCACACACGTTTCAGCGTCGAAACAAGCCCAACGGCTCGCAAATCGCGATGATTTCGTCGATTTTGACGAAAACTAACCGTCATTTCCATACCGTTTGAGATATTTCGACGTTTAAGCGCTCTTTTTACTCCACTTTACGCGCCAAATGTAATGAACGCACGTTTCAGCGTCGAAACAAGCCCAACGGCTCGCAAATCGCGATGATTTCCTCGATTTTGACGAAAACTAACCGTCATTTCCATACCGTTTGAGATATTTCGACGTTTAAGCGCTCTTTTTACTCCACTTTACGCGCCAAATGTAATGCACACACGTTTCAGCGTCGAAACAAGCCCAACGGCTCGCAAATCGCGATGATTTCGTCGATTTTGACGAAAACTAACCGTCATTTCCATACCGTTTGAGATATTTCGACGTTTAAGCGCTCTTTTTACTCCACTTTACGCGCCAAATGTAATGCACACACGTTTCAGCGTCGAAACAAGCCCAACGGCTCGCAAATCGCGATGATTTCGTCGATTTTGACGAAAACTAACCGTCATTTCCATACCGTTTGAGATATTTCGACGTTTAAGCGCTCTTTTTACTCCACTTTACGCGCCAAATGTAATGCACACACGTTTCAGCGTCGAAACAAGCCCAACGGCTCGCAAATCGCGATGATTTCGTCGATTTTGACGAAAACTAACCGTCATTTCCATCCCGTTTGAGATATTTCGACGTTTAAGCGCTCTTTTTACTCCACTTTACGCGCCAAATGTAATGCACACACGTTTCAGCGTCGAAACAAGCCCAACGGCTCGCAAATCGCGATGATTTCCTCGATTTTGACGAAAACTAACCGTCATTTCCATACCGTTTGAGATATTTCGACGTTTAAGCGCTCTTTTTACTCCACTTTACGCGCCAAATGTAATGCACACACGTTTCAGCGTCGAAACAAGCCCAACGGCTCGCAAATCGCGATGATTTCGTCGATTTTGAAGAAAACTAACCGTCATTTCCATACCGTTTGAGATATTTCGACGTTTAAGCGCTCTTTTTACTCCACTTTACGCGCCAAATGTAATGCACACACGTTTCAGCGTCGAAACAAGCCCAACGGCTCGCAAATCGCGATGATTTCCTCGATTTTGACGAAAACTAACCGTCATTTCCATACCGTTTGAGATATTTCGACGTTTAAGCGCTCTTTTTACTCCACTTTACGCGCCAAATGTAATGCACACACGTTTCAGCGTCGAAACAAGCCCAACGGCTCGCAAATCGCGATGATTTCGTCGATTTTGACGAAAACTAACCGTCATTTCCATACCGTTTGAGATATTTCGACGTTTAAGCGCTCTTTTTACTCCACTTTACGCGCCAAATGTAATGCACACACGTTTCAGCGTCGAAACAAGCCCAACGGCTCGCAAATCGCGATGATTTCCTCGATTTTGACGAAAACTAACCGTCATTTCCATACCGTTTGAGATATTTCGACGTTTAAGCGCTCTTTTTACTCCACTTTACGCGCCAAATGTAATGCACACACGTTTCAGCGTCGAAACAAGCCCAACGGCTCGCAAATCGCGATGATTTCCTCGATTTTGACGAAAACTAACCGTCATTTCCATACCGTTTGAGATATTTCGACGTTTAAGCGCTCTTTTTACTCCACTTTACGCGCCAAATGTAATGCACACACGTTTCAGCGTCGAAACAAGCCCAACGGCTCGCAAATCGCGATGATTTCCTCGATTTTGACGAAAACTAACCGTCATTTCCATACCGTTTGAGATATTTCGACGTTTAAGCGCTCTTTTTACTCCACTTTACGCGCCAAATGTAATGCACACACGTTTCAGCGTCGAAACAAGCCCAACGGCTCGCAAATCGCGATGATTTCCTCGATTTTGACGAAAACTAACCGTCATTTCTATACCGTTTGAGATATTTCGACGTTTAAGCGCTCTTTTTACTCCACTTTACGCGCCAAATGTAATGCACACACGTTTCAGCGTCGAAACAAGCCCAACGGCTCGCAAATCGCGATGATTTCCTCGATTTTGACGAAAACTAACCGTCATTTCCATACCGTTTGAGATATTTCGACGTTTAAGCGCTCTTTTTACTCCACTTTACGCGCCAAATGTAATGCACACACGTTTCAGCGTCGAAACAAGCCCAACGGCTCGCAAATCGCGATGATTTCGTCGATTTTGACGAAAACTAACCGTCATTTCCATACCGTTTGAGATATTTCGACGTTTAAGCGCTCTTTTTACTCCACTTTACGCGCCAAATGTAATGCACACACGTTTCAGCGTCGAAACAAGCCCAACGGCTCGCAAATCGCGATGATTTCGTCGATTTTGACGAAAACTAACCGTCATTTCCATACCGTTTGAGATATTTCGACGTTTAAGCGCTCTTTTTACTCCACTTTACGCGCCAAATGTAATGCACACACGTTTCAGCGTCGAAACAAGCCCAACGGCTCGCAAATCGCGATGATTTCGTCGATTTTGACGAAAACTAACCGTCATTTCCATACCGTTTGAGATATTTCGACGTTTAAGCGCTCTTTTTACTCCACTTTACGCGCCAAATGTAATGCACACACGTTTCAGCGTCGAAACAAGCCCAACGGCTCGCAAATCGCGATGATTTCGTCGATTTTGACGAAAACTAACCGTCATTTCCATACCGTTTGAGATATTTCGACGTTTAAGCGCTCTTTTTACTCCACTTTACGCGCCAAATGTAATGCACACACGTTTCAGCGTCGAAACAAGCCCAACGGCTCGCAAATCGCGATGATTTCCTCGATTTTGACGAAAACTAACCGTCATTTCCATACCGTTTGAGATATTTCGACGTTTAAGCGCTCTTTTTACTCCACTTTACGCGCCAAATGTAATGCACACACGTTTCAGCGTCGAAACAAGCCCAACGGCTCGCAAATCGCGATGATTTCGTCGATTTTGACGAAAACTGACCGTCATTTCCATACCGTTTGAGATATTTCGACGTTTAAGCGCTCTTTTTACTCCACTTTACGCGCCAAATGTAATGCACACACGTTTCAGCGTCGAAACAAGCCCAACGGCTCGCAAATCGCGATGATTTCCTCGATTTTGACGAAAACTAACCGTCATTTCCATACCGTTTGAGATATTTCGACGTTTAAGCGCTCTTTTTACTCCACTTTACGCGCCAAATGTAATGCACACACGTTTCAGCGTCGAAACAAGCCCAACGGCTCGCAAATCGCGATGATTTCCTCGATTTTGACGAAAACTAACCGTCATTTCCATACCGTTTGAGATATTTCGACGTTTAAGCGCTCTTTTTACTCCACTTTACGCGCCAAATGTAATGCACACACGTTTCAGCGTCGAAACAAGCCCAACGGCTCGCAAATCGCGATGATTTCCTCGATTTTGACGAAAACTAACCGTCATTTCCATCCCGTTTGAGATATTTCGACGTTTAAGCGCTCTTTTTACTCCACTTTACGCGCCAAATGTAATGCACACACGTTTCAGCGTCGAAACAAGCCCAACGGCTCGCAAATCGCGATGATTTCGTCGATTTTGACGAAAACTAACCGTCATTTCCATACCGTTTGAGATATTTCGACGTTTAAGCGCTCTTTTTACTCCACTTTACGCGCCAAATGTAATGCACACACGTTTCAGCGTCGAAACAAGCCCAACGGCTCGCAAATCGCGATGATTTCCTCGATTTTGACGAGAAACTAACCGTCATTTCCATACCGTTTGAGATATTTCGACGTTTAAGCGCTCTTTTTACTCCACTTTACGCGCCAAATGTAATGCACACACGTTTCAGCGTCGAAACAAGCCCAACGGCTCGCAAATCGCGATGATTTCGTCGATTTTGACGAAAACTATCCGTCATTTCCATACCGTTTGAGATATTTCGACGTTTAAGCGCTCTTTTTACTCCACTTTACGCGCCAAATGTAATGCACACACGTTTCAGCGTCAGAAACAAGCCCAACGGCTCGCAAATCGCGATGATTTCCTCGATTTTGACGAAAACTAACCGTCATTTCCATACCGTTTGAGATATTTCGACGTTTAAGCGCTCTTTTTACTCCACTTTACGCGCCAAATGTAATGCACACACGTTTCAGCGTCGAAACAAGCCCAACGGCTCGCAAATCGCGATGATTTCCTCGATTTTGACGAAAACTAACCGTCATTTCCATACCGTTTGAGATATTTCGACGTTTAAGCGCTCTTTTTACTCCACTTTACGCGCCAAATGTAATGCACACACGTTTCAGCGTCGAAACAAGCCCAACGGCTCGCAAATCGCGATGATTTCCTCGATTTTGACGAAAACTAACCGTCATTTCCATACCGTTTGAGATATTTCGACGTTTAAGCGCTCTTTTTACTCCACTTTACGCGCCAAATGTAATGCACACACGTTTCAGCGTCGAAACAAGCCCAACGGCTCGCAAATCGCGATGATTTCCTCGATTTTGACGAAAACTAACCGTCATTTCCATACCGTTTGAGATATTTCGACGTTTAAGCGCTCTTTTTACTCCACTTTACGCGCCAAATGTAATGCACACACGTTTCAGCGTCGAAACAAGCCCAACGGCTCGCAAATCGCGATGATTTCCTCGATTTTGACGAAAACTAACCGTCATTTCCATACCGTTTGAGATACTTCGACGTTTAAGCGCTCTTTTTACTCCACTTTACGCGCCAAATGTAATGCACACACGTTTCAGCGTCGAAACAAGCCCAACGGCTCGCAAATCGCGATGATTTCCTCGATTTTGACGAAAACTCCGTCATTTCCATACCGTTTGAGATATTTCGACGTTTAAGCGCTCTTTTTACTCCACTTTACGCGCCAAATGTAATGCACACGTTTCAGCGTCGAAACAAGCCCAACGGCTCGCAAATCGCGATGATTTCCTCGATTTTGACGAAAACTAACCGTCATTTCCATACCGTTTGAGATATTTCGACGTTTAAGCGCTCTTTTTACTCCCACTTTACGCGCCAAATGTAATGCACACACGTTTCAGCGTCGAAACAAGCCCAACGGCTCGCAAATCGCGATGATTTCCTCGATTTTGACGAAAACTATCCGTCATTTCCATACCGTTTGAGATATTTCGACGTTTAAGCGCTCTTTTTACTCCACTTTACGCGCCAAATGTAATGCACACACGTTTCAGCGTCGAAACAAGCCCAACGGCTCGCAAATCGCGATGATTTCCTCGATTTTGACGAAAACTAACCGTCATTTCCATACCGTTTGAGATATTTCGACGTTTAAGCGCTCTTTTTACTCCACTTTACGCGCCAAATGTAATGCACACGTTTCAGCGTCGAAACAAGCCCAACGGCTCGCAAATCGCGATGATTTCCTCGATTTTGACGAAAACAACCGTCATTTTCATCCCGTTTGAGATATTTCGACGTTTAAGCGCTCTTTTTACTCCACTTTACGCGCCAAATGTAATGCACACACGTTTCAGCGTCGAAACAAGCCCAACGGCTCGCAAATCCGCGATGATTTCCTCGATTTTGACGAAAACTGACCGTCATTTCTATCCCGTTTGAGATATTTCGACGTTTAAGCGCTCTTTTTACTCCACTTTACGCGCCAAATGTAATGCACACACGTTTCAGCGTCGAAACAAGCCCAACGGCTCGCAAATCGCGATGATTTCCTCGATTTTGACGAAAACTAACCGTCATTTCCATACCGTTTGAGATACTTCGACGTTTAAGCGCTCTTTTTACTCCACTTTACGCGCCAAATGTAATGCACACACGTTTCAGCGTCGAAACAAGCCCAACGGCTCGCAAATCGCGATGATTTCCTCGATTTTGACAAAACTATCCGTCATTTCCATACCGTTTGAGATATTTCGACGTTTAAGCGCTCTTTTTTACTCCACTTTACGCGCCAAATGTAATGCACACACGTTTCAGCGTCGAAACAAACCCAACGGCTCGCAAATCGCGATGATTTCGTCGATTTTGACGAAAACTAACCGTCATTTCCATACCGTTTGAGATATTTCGACGTTTAAGCGCTCTTTTTACTCCACTTTACGCGCCAAATGTAATGCACACACGTTTCAGCGTCGAAACAAGCCCAACGGCTCGCAAATCGCGATGATTTCCTCGATTTTGACGAAAACTATCCGTCATTTCCATACCGTTTGAGATATTTCGACGTTTAAGCGCTCTTTTTACTCC
>JACSOB010000296.1:0-24707 GCA_019677175.1 Bombus sylvicola | reverse complement strand
GTCATTTCCATCCCGTTTGAGATATTTCGACGTTTAAGCGCTCTTTTCACTGCACTTTACGCGCCAAATGTAATGCGCACACGTTTCAGCGTCGAAACAAGCCCAACGGCTCGCAAATCCGCGATGATTTCGTCGATTTTGACGAAAATTGACCGTCATTTCCATCCCGTTTGAGATATTTCGACGTTTAAGCGCTCTTTTCACTGCACTTTACGCGCCAAATGTAATGCACACAGTTTCAGCGTCGAAACAAGCCCAACGGCTCGCAAATCGCGATGATTTCGTCGATTTTGACGAAAATTGACCGTCATTTCCATCCCGTTTGAGATATTTCGACGTTTAAGCGCTCTTTTCACTGCACTTTACGCGCCAAATGTAATGCACACACGTTTCAGCGTCGAAACAAGCCCAACGGCTCGCAAATCGCGATGATTTCGTCGATTTTGACGAAAATTGACCGTCATTTCCATCCCGTTTGAGATATTTCGACGTTTAAGCGCTCTTTTCACTGCACTTTACGCGCCAAATGTAATGCACACACGTTTCAGCGTCGAAACAAGCCCAACGGCTCGCAAATCGCGATGATTTCGTCGATTTTGACGAAAATTGACCGTCATTTCCATCCCGTTTGAGATATTTCGACGTTTAAGCGCTCTTTTCACTGCACTTTACGCGCCAAATGTAATGCACACACGTTTCAGCGTCGAAACAAGCCCAACGGCTCGCAAATCGCGATGATTTCGTCGATTTTGACGAAAATTGACCGTCATTTCCATCCCGTTTGAGATATTTCGACGTTTAAGCGCTCTCTTTCACTGCACTTTACGCGCCAAATGTAATGCACACACGTTTCAGCGTCGAAACAAGCCCAACGGCTCGCAAATCGCGATGATTTCGTCGATTTTGACGAAAATTGACCGTCATTTCCATCCCGTTTGAGATATTTCGACGTTTAAGCGCTCTTTTCACTGCACTTTACGCGCCAAATGTAATGCACACACGTTTCAGCGTCGAAACAAGCCCAACGGCTCGCAAATCGCGATGATTTCGTCGATTTTGACGAAAATTGACCGTCATTTCCATCCCGTTTGAGATATTTCGACGTTTAAGCGCTCTTTTCACTGCACTTTACGCGCCAAATGTAATGCACACACGTTTCAGCGTCGAAACAAGCCCAACGGCTCGCAAATCGCGATGATTTCGTCGATTTTGACGAAAATTGACCGTCATTTCCATCCCGTTTGAGATATTTCGACGTTTAAGCGCTCTTTTCACTGCACTTTACGCGCCAAATGTAATGCACACACGTTTCAGCGTCGAAACAAGCCCTTGACCGTCATTTCCATCCCGTTTGAGATATTTCGACGTTTAAGCGCTCTTTTCTCTGCACTTTACGCGCCAAATGTAATGCACATACGTTTCAGCGTCGAAACAAGCCCAACGGCTCGCAAATCGCGATGATTTCGTCGATTTTGACGAAAATTGACCGTCATTTCCATCCCGTTTGAGATATTTCGACGTTTAAGCGCTCTTTTCACTGCACTTTACGCGCCAAATGTAATGCACACACGTTTCAGCGTCGAAACAAGCCCAACGGCTCGCAAATCGCGATGATTTCGTCGATTTTGACGAAATTTGACCGTCATTTCCATCCCGTTTGAGATATTTCGACGTTTAAGCGCTCTTTTCACTGCACTTTACGCGCCAAATGTAATGCACACAGTTTCAGCGTCGAAACAAGCCCAACGGCTCGCAAATCGCGATGATTTCGTCGATTTTGGACGAAAATTGACCGTCATTTCCATCCCGTTTGAGATATTTCGACGTTTAAGCGCTCTTTTCACTGCACTTTACGCGCCAAATGTAATGCACACACGTTTCAGCGTCGAAACAAGCCAACGGCTCGCAAATCGCGATGATTTCGTCGATTTTGACGAAAATTGACCGTCATTTCCATCCCGTTTGAGATATTTCGACGTTTAAGCGCTCTTTTCACTGCACTTTACGCGCCAAATGTAATGCACACACGTTTCAGCGTCGAAACAAGCCCAACGGCTCGCAAATCGCGATGATTTCGTCGATTTTGACGAAAATTGACCGTCATTTCCATCCCGTTTGAGATATTTCGACGTTTAAGCGCTCTTTTCACTGCACTTTACGCGCCAAATGTAATGCACACACGTTTCAGCGTCGAAACAAGCCCAACGGCTCGCAAATCGCGATGATTTCGTCGATTTTGACGAAAATTGACCGTCATTTCCATCCCGTTTGAGATATTTCGACGTTTAAGCGCTCTTTTCACTGCACTTTACGCGCCAAATGTAATGTACACACGTTTCAGCGTCGAAACAAGCCCAACGGCTCGCAAATCGCGATGATTTCGTCGATTTTGACGAAAATTGACCGTCATTTCCATCCCGTTTGAGATATTTCGACGTTTAAGCGCTCTTTTCACTGCACTTTACGCGCCAAATGTAATGCACACACGTTTCAGCGTCGAAACAAGCCCAACGGCTCGCAAATCGCGATGATTTCGTCGATTTTGACGAAAATTGACCGTCATTTCCATCCCGTTTGAGATATTTCGACGTTTAAGCGCTCTTTTCACTGCACTTTACGCGCCAAATGTAATGCACACAGTTTCAGCGTCGAAACAAGCCCAACGGCTCGCAAATCGCGATGATTTCGTCGATTTTGACGAAAATTGACCGTCATTTCCATCCCGTTTGAGATATTTCGACGTTTAAGCGCTCTTTTCACTGCACTTTACGCGCCAAATGTAATGCACACACGTTTCAGCGTCGAAACAAGCCCAACGGCTCGCAAATCGCGATGATTTCGTCGATTTTGACGAAAATTGACCGTCATTTCCATCCCGTTTGAGATATTTCGACGTTTAAGCGCTCTTTTCACTGCACTTTACGCGCCAAATGTAATGCACACACGTTTCAGCGTCGAAACAAGCCCAACGGCTCGCAAATCGCGATGATTTCGTCGATTTTGACGAAAATTGACCGTCATTTCCATCCCGTTTGAGATATTTCGACGTTTAAGCGCTCTTTTCACTGCACTTTACGCGCCAAATGTAATGCACACACGTTTCAGCGTCGAAACAAGCCCAACGGCTCGCAAATCGCGATGATTTCGTCGATTTTGACGAAAATTGACCGTCATTTCCATCCCGTTTGAGATATTTCGACGTTTAAGCGCTCTTTTCTGCACTTTACCGCGCCAAATGTAATGCACACACGTTTCAGCGTCGAAACAAGCCCAACGGCTCGCAAATCGCGATGATTTCGTCGATTTTGACGAAAATTGACCGTCATTTCCATCCCGTTTGAGATATTTCGACGTTTAAGCGCTCTTTTCACTGCACTTTACGCGCCAAATGTAGTCCGCACACGTTTCAGCGTCGAAACAAGCCCAACGGCTCGCAAATCGCGATGATTTCGTCGATTTTGACGAAAATTGACCGTCATTTCCATCCCGTTTGAGATATTTCGACGTTTAAGCGCTCTTTTCACTGCACTTTACGCGCCAAATGTAATGCACATACGTTTCAGCGTCGAAACAAGCCCAACGGCTCGCAAATCGCGATGATTTCGTCGATTTTGACGAAAATTGACCGTCATTTCCATCCCGTTTGAGATATTTCGACGTTTAAGCGCTCTTTTCACTGCACTTTACGCGCCAAATGTAATGCACACACGTTTCAGCGTCGAAACAAGCCCAACGGCTCGCAAATCGCGATGATTTCGTCGATTTTGACGAAAATTGACCGTCATTTCCATCCCGTTTGAGATATTTCGACGTTTAAGCGCTCTTTTCACTGCACTTTACGCGCCAAATGTAATGCACACACGTTTCAGCGTCGAAACAAGCCCAACGGCTCGCAAATCGCGATGATTTCGTCGATTTTGACGAAAATTGACCGTCATTTCCATCCCGTTTGAGATATTTCGACGTTTAAGCGCTCTTTTCACTGCACTTTACGCGCCAAATGTAATGCACACACGTTTCAGCGTCGAAACAAGCCCAACGGCTCGCAAATCGCGATGATTTCGTCGATTTTGACGAAAATTGACCGTCATTTCCATTCCGTTTGAGATATTTCGACGTTTAAGCGCTCTTTTCACTGCACTTTACGCGCCAAATGTAATGCACACACGTTTCAGCGTCGAAACAAGCCCAACGGCTCGCAAATCGCGATGATTTCGTCGATTTTGACGAAAATTGACCGTCATTTCCATCCCGTTTGAGATATTTCGACGTTTAAGCGCTCTTTTCACTGCACTTTACGCGCCAAATGTAATGCACACACGTTTCAGCGTCGAAAAAAGCCCAACGGCTCGCAAATCGCGATGATTTCGTCGATTTTGACGAAAATTGACCGTCATTTCCATCCCGTTTGAGATATTTCGACGTTTAAGCGCTCTTTTCACTGCACTTTACGCGCCAAATGTAATGCACACACGTTTCAGCGTCGAAACAAGCCCAACGGCTCGCAAATCGCGATGATTTCGTCGATTTTGACGAAAATTGACCGTCATTTCCATCCCGTTTGAGATATTTCGACGTTTAAGCGCTCTTTTCACTGCACTTTACGCGCCAAATGTAATGCACACACGTTTCAGCGTCGAAACAAGCCCAACGGCTCGCAAATCGCGATGATTTCGTCGATTTTGACGAAAATTGACCGTCATTTCCATCCCGTTTGAGATATTTCGACGTTTAAGCGCTCTTTTCACTGCACTTTACGCGCCAAATGTAATGCACACGTTTCAGCGTCGAAACAAGCCCAACGGCTCGCAAATCGCGATGATTTCGTCGATTTTGACGAAAATTGACCGTCATTTCCATCCCGTTTGAGATATTTCGACGTTTAAGCGCTCTTTTCACTGCACTTTACGCGCCAAATGTAATGCACACACGTTTCAGCGTCGAAACAAGCCCAACGGCTCGCAAATCGCGATGATTTCGTCGATTTTGACGAAAATTGACCGTCATTTCCATCCCGTTTGAGATATTTCGACGTTTAAGCGCTCTTTTCACTGCACTTTACGCGCCAAATGTAATGCACACACGTTTCAGCGTCGAAACAAGCCCAACGGCTCGCAAATCGCGATGATTTCGTCGATTTTGACGAAAATTGACCGTCATTTCCATCCCGTTTGAGATATTTCGACGTTTAAGCGCTCTTTTTCACTGCACTTTACGCGCCAAATGTGCAATGCACACGTTTCAGCGTCGAAACAAGCCCAACGGCTCGCAAATCGCGATGATTTCGTCGATTTTGACGAAAATTGACCGTCATTTCCATCCCGTTTGAGATATTTCGACGTTTAAGCGCTCTTTTCACTGCGCACTTTACGCGCCAAATGTAATGCACACACGTTTCAGCGTCGAAACAAGCCCAACGGCTCGCAAATCGCGATGATTTCGTCGATTTTGACGAAAATTGACCGTCATTTCCATCCCGTTTGAGATATTTCGACGTTTAAGCGCTCTTTTCACTGCACTTTACGCGCCAAATGTAATGCACACACGTTTCAGCGTCGAAACAAGCCCAACGGCTCGCAAATCGCGATGATTTCGTCGATTTTGACGAAAATTGACCGTCATTTCCATCCCGTTTGAGAATATTTCGACGTTTAAGCGCTCTTTTCACTGCACTTTACGCGCCAAATGTAATGCACACACGTTTCAGCGTCGAAACAAGCCCAACGGCTCGCAAATCGCGATGATTTCGTCGATTTTGACGAAAATTGACCGTCATTTCCATCCCGTTTGAGATATTTCGACGTTTAAGCGCTCTTTTCACTGCACTTTACGCGCCAAATGTAATGCACACACGTTTCAGCGTCGAAACAAGCCCAACGGCTCGCAAATCGCGATGATTTCGTCGATTTTGACGAAAATTGACCGTCATTTCCATCCCGTTTGAGATATTTCGACGTTTAAGCGCTCTTTTCACTGCAGTTTACGCGCCAAATGTAATGTGTCACGTCCCGCGCTCCGCACGTTCCGTAACGAAAACAAAATTGTAAACTATTAAATAAACGCAAGTGACAGTTCAAACACCTCAAGACACTGGCGCGACATAATAAAACATAAATTCCTTGATAAAAGATTTATTAAACATAAGTATAAATACACATAAACAATTAATATACGAAGGGTAAATAACAAACAATAAAATTTATGCTCTAACAAAGTAATAAATATAAGAGTATAAAATAATTTATATTCGAGCAAGCTACAAGAGCAATTGTATCCGACGACAAGAAAGTGTGCCACAGTTAACTAACAAGGATAAAATATACAAATGTGAGACAAACTATTAAATAAACGCAAGTGACAGTTCGAACACCTCAAGACACTGGCGCGACATAATAAAACATAAATTCCTTGATAAAAGATTTATTAAATATAATTATAAATACGCGTAATCAATTAATATACGAAAAGGAAATAACAAATAATAAAATTTATATTTTAACGAGGTAATAAACATAAAAGTACAACATAACCTATACCTGAGCGAGCTACGAATCAATCTGGAACAAGAGCAATTATGTCCAATGACAGGAAAAATACTACAACTAAGCAACAGGGATAAAAACACACGAACGCGAGACAAAACTATTGAATAAAATTTATTAATAGAGTAAGCAGTTAAAATCCGAAACTATTAAATAAAATCAATTAATAAATAGAGTAAGCAGTTAAAATCCAGAAATCAAAATAATTATATACCACGTAACAGCAAAAGAAATAAATAAAAGACGCATTTCAATCAACTAACAAAAAAAAAAAAAAAAAAGAAAAACCAACTAACTAATAAGTTGAAGGAACTGCGAACTCACCTGACGAACAGCAACCCGTGACATCCTGTCGAAGAGGAAATAATTTGTAAAAAGGGGCAAGGATACATGTTATATTTTATTAACAAATATAAGAAAACAAGTGGATAAATAAAATAACTAAACAAACCTGTCAACAAATCAAGCGATTAGGAACAACCAACGTATTATTACGCTACAAGTAATATATGTATACATGAGATCAACATTCTAATAAAAAAATATAAAATTTATTTAAATACATTGTTTGCCTTTTTTGAAAATTTACACCGTAAAAAAAAAAATATATATATATATACATATCTGTGTGTTCTACACTATTAAATTAAAAACTATATACACATCAATAGACTTAGTGAAACATAACCTAAAAATATTGGACACATATGTACATTCTAAATTAAAACTTATTAATTTAAATAGATAACACATGACACAGTAGTTGTAAAATAATTAACATGTAAACAAACTAAAAAGAACCACGTTGTGAATAAAAAGTATATATATATATATATATATATATATGTCAACAAATTAATAGTCCACAAACGTGACGAAAGAAATATACAAAACTACTTCATAAAATTTACATTATAAAAAGATTTGATCAATGTAAATATATATATATATATATATATATATATATATATATATATATATATACACTGTACATAACCAAAACAACACAAATGTCACACGAGCCCCTCGGCAACTTCGACTCTTCTCGCCATGCTTCACACGATGGCTGCGTCTTCTGGGACCACTCACGGATTCTTTACAACGCCTCCTCTTGCGCTGAAATACCACATGCAGCGAATAAAATAAACCAAAAGAAAAGAATAAATTAAACTACAAGGAAATAAAATAAGATACGTACCGGGACAATTCGCACGAGAATCTTTAACGACGCTGCCTCGACCCACCATTCAACGCCAACACCAGGAATCACCAAATCTGTAACGCTAAACCCAAATCATATACAACTGAAGCAATAGAAACAAACAAAAATCTACGTAACTATAATTTACCAAAGTAATAATCCAGAGACGAACCACCATTTCGAAGCCGACACCAGTCGCACACACCAATGTACATATATATACATGTAAAGATATATATAAAAAAAAAAAAAAAAAAAAAAAGAAAAAGAAGAATCTAAAGGAAACACTACACAAAGTTAGGAAACACTCGCGGAGCATTCGGATACATCTCGTTAAATCTCTCAAAACACCACGAGAGTGCCTCCACACAAACACCATCTTGTCCCGTAGCACGATGCCGCAGCAAGGATTCCAGAACTTCGTTGGGGATTTCTTCAGCATAGCGAACCCTTGCGCATGCATCAATATCTACCTCCTCGACGGCTGGGGAGCCTGGCAGTGGCTCCGGGACATCCTCGTCGGAAGAGACCAAGTCGATTACCAAAGGACTGTCAGGTCTCTGTAACCCTACAGGCTCTGCACCGTCGTGATTCCCAGCAGGAGGAGGAAGCCCGAAGATCTCGGACCTTCTTTTTCTACGACCTTCCATGCCACCATGATGACCGGATCTTTTGCGGGAAGGCCTGCGCCTCCATCTGTGTCCTTTCTTCTTTTTCCACCCTAAAATAAAACACACAAATATAGGGAAAAGAACAACGATGTGAAACAAGAAGAAGTCAAAATAAATCAAAATAATACATACCGTTGAAGCCTCAGACACACCAGTATCCATGATCTAACATAACCTGTATTCATAAAAGAAAACATGAAAATACGACAAACAAATACTGCTCGTTCAACATTGCAGAATTCGATAACCTGAAAAAGAAAAAGGGAAATCATTAGATACATTTTAACCAGCACTTAGATATAAACGTGTAATTCAATAAATAACTACAAGCTTGCAGAAAATAAAACTTACCCCGTGAACAAATAATCATTGTAAATAGAACTGCATATGTGAAGACAGGTTATGAAAAGGGAGTGCGACACTGCTTATCGAATTATATAGTTAATGGAAACCTAAAAAGAGAAGAAATCACTATGCATATATATATCCTAACATACACGATGCGTTAACTTTATGGAATAATTAAAACAGTAAAATAAAATACTTAGCGCACAAACTAATTTGTGCGTGCAAAGACAGGTTATGAATCCAAAACCGAGGGAAGTGTGACACTGCTTCTCGAGTAGTTTAATTCATAGAAACCTAAAAAGAAAAGGGAATTACTGTGTGCATATTCTAACATATACTAAGCATTAACATAATGAAATAATTAAAACAGTAAAGGTAAAAATACTTAGCGTATAATTAATTATCGTGGAAGGAAGTGTACGTATATGAATTTTGCAGATTTACTCCATATGCAACTGTCAACAAAACGAATGCATAAATTAACCTCAATTACCTCAATATAAGTAAAGAAGGAAAATAACAAATACATAACTTCACAATAATTAAACTAAATGAGGCACGATGGCAATAAATTACAATCAAACAACAAACAGCACTGTATTAACGCAGCGGTTCGAATAAACAAAATTATTTAATACATACCAAAAGGAAATAGGTTAAGTAAGCAACCACTAAAATCCATTACTCACATCGAAAAGCTCTATATGGAATTAACGCAGACACGTTAAACCAACTGCCAAATTGATACAAACACGTACAAGGAATCGAAGTTGATGCCGTCGGAACAATCAAGAAGGCGCAAGAGAACTGGAAGATCAAGAAAATTAATGACATTATAATAAACGATTTGATATCAACAGAATGGTCCTAGTAAACAAGAAAAGGAGGTACTTTATAAGTTAGCGAGGCTTATACGCAATCAATCATCGTAGAAAGAAACGTACAGGTACTAATGTCGCAAAATTTGGTTATGGATCCATCATCGCAGAACTTACCATACGACGGTTAGCTGAAATAAACAAATAAACACAATTAAAACAACACTAAACTATAACAACACTGGAATTGAATTGACAGAGACAAGAACATTTTCTTTTTACTTACAAGTATAACCCATAAGGGGAAGAACGTTACGGATCACCTCGGAATAAGATTTGATGATAATAGGAAGCTCGACGCACTTACAAGAAGTCCACCACCAAACCCAGGTGATTACTTATGGAATATTGAATCAGATAATACCGAAACAGCCAGACGGCAACAGGAAGCTGGAAAATCAAGAAAATTGTGACACGATAACAAAATATCTCAACGTTGATAAAACAGTTTTAGCAAACAAGATAATGGACGGGCTACTTTACTATGCAGAAACACACAAAACATAACGCCATATGCATACATATACATATTACAATGATAAGAGTTAAAATTAAAGCGAAATACCCAATGATACTAAACATACTACGCGTCCATTTCAGGCGAATAGCTCGACGTAGAAGAACTAGAATTAATTATTCTAATAATTGAATAAAAGTTTCACTTCGATACACCACACTTACACGTGAAACAACAGCAAATGAATAAATAAAAAGAGATAGAAATAGCAAATAAATAATAGGAATAAAATATAAACTAACCAATTCCGTTTCAAAAAAAAAAAAAATATAAAAAAAAAAAAAAAAAAAAAAAAAAAATGGCGATCCTGCCAGGATAAAATTAAAATTAAAAGGATAAAATCCACAAGAGGATTAAAGTTCTTACGAGTTTTGAAAGATAATAAAGAAAAATGGCTACTCCAATAGAATCATTAAATGAGGAGATGCTTTTGACATTGTCGGAAAAATTAAAAGCGTGGGATACAAATTTTCGAGTAATGTCCGAGCTGAGCGCAAAACTAATTGAATTACAAGACGACATGCGTTCAATTAAAGCAAAAAAGAGAAATTGAGACACCCGTAGCACCCTCAACATTTTTGAATCCCCAAACATCGTTACCGACGGAAGATACTCTCCAACCAATTAAATTAAAAGATGCAGTCGAATCAGTACCAATATTTGACGGACATCGGCCATCGGTATTCCAATTTATAAGAGCGTGTGAGCGCGCACGAAATATGATTCCGCGGTACCAAGAGCCCCAATTAGTAAAATTATTAACAAATAAACTTCGCGGACACGCGTTTCTCGCTGTAGAAGACGGTCAGCTAAATAATTTGAATGATTTCGGAAATAAATTAAAAGATATGTTCGGCCCAGGGAAATCCCTTAACGAATACAAGGGGGAATTAGGAACAATATACCAACGACCCGGGGAAGATATATTAGACTATATGGATCGCGTTAGGAATCTCAGATTAGCAATAATGGACGGGGAAAGATGTGAATACGGAATAATATCTCAAGACGTTCAAGATACAATAGATTGGGATACAAGGGAAGCCTTTGTTAAAGGGCTTCCAAACGAGATATATTTGCGAGTGAAAGTAGCAGGGTACAATTCGTTAGAGGACGCGTATCGTCAAGCCATTAAAGCAACACGAGAATTAAAACGTGCGAATGATAGAACACGATACCAACGACCACCGCCTTCAAACAATTATTACCGCAACAATATTCGTCCCCCGGACAACTCCAATATCATCGGAAACAATCGTCAAGACCGAAGATTTACTCCGCCCCCGCAAAATCGCCCAAATGTTCCCAGACAAAACACATTAACATGTAACTATTGCAAAAAACCTGGGCATCTCATAAAAGATTGCTACACATTCAAAGCCAGGGTAGACGCTGGCATAATCGTGCCTTACGCATCACAACAGTCGGGAAACCGCGCACGTCCTTCGGGAGAATGGGGCGACTCACGAAGGAACAACATCCAAACTCGCCCGAGAGTCCAGACAGTCACAAGGAATTCTGCACCTACGTCCGCGAAACGAACGCGAGCTACGATACCTGTGCAAACCACTCCAAGACCCACTCCAAGAATCAGACCGAACCCGAAATCTGTAGTAAAATCAGAAGAACTACCATCAACTACTGTGGGAAAACCCTCTTGCAGCCATGTGAAAACGCAAGTGGAAAGCCAGGAATTTCAGAATCAGAAGGAGAAGAAAATACAGGAGGAATCAACGAAAGAAAATCATCAAGGGTCGGACTCAGAACTGGACGACGACCTCACCGGGTTATTTCAATAAAAATGAATAAAACTCCAAACACTCCTACCGCTAGAATAGTCTCCCCAAACTTAAAAACTAAAACAAACCTGTTGTTAGACTCCGGATCGGAAATTAATATCATCAAGAAACCTGCCTTACTTGAATCAGCAATCATCAACGAACAAGAATCTATAGAAGTTCGAGGAATTACGGCAACGAGCCTGGTCACCCTAGGGCAGACAATAATACAGGTCGCGGGCCATCCAGTTACTTTTCATGTAGTTGACGATTCATTGCTGATCGATCAAGACGGAATCCTAGGATCCGAATTTTTCGCAGGAAGTAAAGCACGTCTGGACTACGAGCAGAAACATATTAAATGGGGAGGTATTTACATTCCGTTCGACACGAGAGAAAAAATAATTGTGCCCAGACGAAGTTCAGTACCATGCAAAATAAATATTGCAAATCCGGAAGCAAAAGAGGGATTTATCCCCAAAATCGAACCAGTAAAGGGAGTCTATTTTGGAAACGCGGTAGTAAAAAACCTCAAGGGACGAGGTTATTTAAGAGTAATTAATACCACATTGAAAGACTACGAATTTACTATACCCACGATAGTAATTAAGGAATTTACAACTCCTTGTTCGCTTTCTCACACTACATGCAACGTCATTTCAATATCCAAGAAAACAAGGATCAACAAAATAATGGAATTGTTGCGACTAGAACACTTAAACGCAGAAGAGAGGAAAAACGTCGAAACGCTGATACAGAACAATCAAGACCGGTTTCATCTTCCAGGCGAGACGCTGGAAGGAACGGATATCCTACAACACGAAATCGTCACTACGGATGAGAACCCAATTAATGTTAAACAATATCGATATCCACCCATCCATCGAGAAGAAATAAATCGCCAAATTCAAGAATTGCTGGAAACAGACGTTGTGGAACCATCGATGTCCCCATACAACTCTCCACTATGGATTGTGCCAAAGAAACCGGATTCCCAAGGTAATAAGCGATGGAGACTGGTTATCGATTACAGGAAATTAAACGACAAAACAATAGGCGATGCATATCCACTTCCGAATATTACCGAAATTTTGGATCAGCTGGGAAGTGCAAAATATTTTTCTACATTTGACTTAGCATCCGGATTCCATCAAATTCGTATGGCAGCAAAGGATGCCCATAAAACAGCATTCTCGACGCCTTACGGTCACTATCAATTTAAAAGAATGCCTTTTGGATTAAAAAACGCTCCAGCAACATTCCAACGATTAATGAATTCGATACTATCAGGATTACAAGGGATAGAATTGTTTGTCTACTTGGACGACATAGTGATTTATGCCACATCTCTTCGTGAACACGAAATTAAATTTAATCAACTTATGGATAGATTACGGAAAGCCAAGTTGCAACTGCAACCGGACAAATGTGAATTTCTACGACACGAAGTGAAATATTTAGGACATGTAATCAGTGAAAATGGAGTTAAACCAGACCCGAAGAAAATCGAGGCGGTCTCGGATTTTCCACGGCCAAGGAAACCAAAAAACATTAAACAATTTTTGGGGTTAGCCGGATATTATCGAAGATTCATACCTAATTTTTCTAAAATTGCGAAACCATTGACGCAATTATTAAAAAAGAACGTTGCATTTAAATGGACAGACAGTCAAGAAGACGCGTTTAACGCATTGAAAACGGCACTTATAACAGAACCCATCCTGCAGTATCCAGATTTTTCTCAACCATTCAATCTTACGACAGACGCATCTGGATACGCCGTGGGCGGTGTATTAAGTCAAGGGCCAATTGGAAAAGATCTACCCATTGCATACGCCTCGAGATTGCTAAACCCCGCAGAACAAAACTACTCCACCATAGAGAAGGAATGTCTAGCAATCGTTTACAGCACAATGCATTTCCGACCGTATTTATATGGAAGAAAATTCACTATAATAACCGACCATAAACCTCTAGTATGGATGCATTCTATCAAAGATCCTAACTCAAGAATCTGGAAGTGGAAATTAAAATTGTCAGACTTTGAATTCGATATTTTATACAAAGAAGGCAGGACGAATGCGAATGCGGATGCATTATCCAGAAATCCTCCGGAAACTTGCTTACCAATCAGAAAAAGAGAAGAAGTCTCACCGGTTCGCTATCCTGCCCCAAAAAAATTCGAACTGGATACCTCAACCGAGGACTCTCCTATATTTGAAGCTAAACCTCGCGTCTTGCCCCAATCCGGTGACTCCACAAAACAAAGAAAAACTCTCATCCGAAAACATTTTGCAATAGAAGAAACACCCACGAAATGTTTCGACCAAGCATTAGCCGAGCTCGAAGCAATTACAAATAGAGAAATGGCCAAGCGGAAAAGAGAGGACGCGGATGCAACAAGCGAAGAAGAGCAGAGAGAAGGAGAGATGACTAAGCGAAAAAGAGAAGACGTAGACGGAACGAGTAAGGAAGAAGAAGGAGAAGAAGAAGAAGAAAGAGAAAAGGAAGAAGAGCAACCCTCCGCTATAATTCCAGAATCAGTTCAACAAATAGAAAAGGACACTAGACCTGCGATAATCACAGAACTAAAAATTTCAGAAACTCGAGACTCAATCACGAGAGTAAACGACCATAAAGTAATATTCATTGACATACATGGCAACCCGATAGATAAAGGTGCCTTAGAAATGAAGGAGACAGGGAGGCTGCCTTGTCATGAAGATTTAATGTTGGAAAGGGCAAGACTGACCCTCGACTCCGGAAAATATATTGTATCCCTGCCGATAAAAGAAGACAGAAATATCCCAATAACGCCAGAAAATTTATTGAACTCCTTAAGATCTTTACTAGATGTAGTAAACGAAAAACAGTTAACTTCCTTTAGCATTAGTAAAGGAAACCTGGAGGAAATACCCTGGCGATACACAATCAGGAATTTGAAGGAAATATTTATAGAAAGAACCATAACTATTACCGTTTGTACTGGGGAAGTAATTATACCGCCCGTGGAAACACGAAACAACATAATACGGGAAAAACACGAATCGTGCGTAGCAGGACACAAGGGAATAACGAAAACTTACCAAAGGATACGACAGCACTATTATTGGGAAAATATGAAAAGGGAGATTCAAGACTACGTAAGAACATGCAAGGAATGCCAATTGAAAAAACTCACAAGAATAAAAACAAAGCAACCAATGGTACTCACGGACACGCCAGGTAAAGCATTTGACAAGATTAGTATGGATATCGTCGGGCCATTGCCAAAAACTCAAAGGGGAAATGAATACATATTAACTATACAAGATTTATTAACAAAATACTCAATTGGGATCCCGTTAGAAGGAATCTCTTCAGCCGAAATCGCAGACGTTTTTGTAAAACGGTTTATTTGCCGATTCGGATCGCCGAGAACTATTCTCACTGATCAAGGAGCGAATTTCACATCCTCATTAATGAAGAAAGTAGCAAAGAGATTCCGCATAAAACAATATACCACAACAGCATACCACCCACAAAGTAACGGTTCAATCGAAAGATCTCACCATGTATTGATTGAATACCTTAAGTTATACATTGAAAATTCCAGAAACTGGGACGAATGGATAGAACTAGCTGTTTTCCTATAATACCTCTATACACGAAGGAACAAAATTTTCCCCGCATGAATTAGTTTTTGGACACTTGGCCAGAGAACCTACCGGTGAAGTGATAATCGAAGAAAATATGGAACCAACATACGCAGAATATTTCAAAGACCTGTTCGATAAAATTAACACCGTACAACAAATGGCAAGGGAAAATTTAATAAAATCTAAATTAAGATCAAAAGAATATTACGACCGACGAATTAACCCTCAAAATTTCAAAGCAGGGGATCTTGTATACCTATTAAAAGAACCTAGTAAAGGTAAATTTTCTGACCAATATACTGGACCACATAAGGTGTTGGAAATTTTCCAGAATCAAAACGTCAAAATCGAAGTAAAAGGAATCCCGCGAACAGTACATCTGAACAAACTAAAACTAGCACATCATCGGAATAGACCCCCAGAACAATTTTAAGAGGCAATGTAACACGGTGATATACGACAAACAAATACTGCTCGTTCAACATTGCAGAATTCGATAACCTGAAAAAGAAAAAGGGAAATCATTAGATACATTTTAACCAGCACTTAGATATAAACGTGTAATTCAATAAATAACTACAAGCTTGCAGAAAATAAAACTTACCCCGTGAACAAATAATCATTGTAAATAGAACTGCATATGTGAAGACAGGTTATGAAAAGGGAGTGCGACACTGCTTATCGAATTATATAGTTAATGGAAACCTAAAAAGAGAAGAATCTAAAGGAAACACTACACAAAGTTAGGAAACACTCGCGGAGCATTCGGATACATCTCGTTAAATCTCTCAAAACACCACGAGAGTGCCTCCACACGAACGCGAGACAAAACTATTGAATAAAATTTATTAATAGAGTAAGCAGTTAAAATCCGAAACTATTAAATAAAATCAATTAATAAATAGAGTAAGCAGTTAAAATCCAGAAATCAAAATAATTATATACCACGTAACAGCAAAAGAAATAAATAAAAGACGCATTTCAATCAACTAACAAAAAAAAAAAAAAAAAAAAAAAAACCAACTAACTAATAAGTTGAAGGAACTGCGAACTCACCTGACGAACAGCAACCCGTGACATCCTGTCGAAGAGGAAATAATTTGAAAAAAGGGGCAAGGATACATGTTACATTTTATTAACAAATATAAGAAAACAAGTGGATAAATAAAATAACTAAACAAACCTGTCAACAAATCAAGCGATTAGGAACAACCAACGTATTATTACGCTACAAGTAATATATGTATACATGAGATCAACATTCTAATAAAAAAATATAAAATTTATTTAAATACATTGTTAGCCTTTTTTGAAAATTTACACCGTAAAAAAATATATATATATATACACTGTACATAACCAAAATAACACAAATGTCACACGAGCCCCTCGGCAACTTCAACTCTTCTCACCATGCTTCACACAACGCCTCCATCTGCGTCCTTCCTTCTTTTTTTTCAACCCTAAAATAAAACACACAAATATAGGGAAAAGAACAACGATGTGAAACAAGAAGAAGTCAAAATAAATCAAAATAATACATACCGTTGAAGCCTCAGACACACCAGTATCCATGATCTAACATAACCTGTATTCATAAAAGAAAACATGAAAATACAACAAACAAGATTGACATTACCAATCATACAAAATATCGAATAATCAAACACTATTAAAATCAGTTATTGCTATGAACTAATATTATATAAAAAGAAAAACTAACCTGAAAACTCGTCAACCAAAACAAACTCGCCAAGCAAGTTAACAATTACAAATTATCATTTCGTACGATCTTTTCCCCTCTTACGCTAAAACAGAATACAGTAAACAAATCAATATTACAAATATTGAATACCATCAAAAATCACCTATTACATCAAATTAAATAAAAAGGGGAAAAACTAACCTAAAGAAGTCAACAAACGGATTGAATCACTCGCCGAGCATGGTTAACAATTTTTACGAATCATCACTTCACACGATTCCCTTTTCACGTACTACAATTTGCAATCTCAACAAAACTAGGAAACATAAAAAACGAAACGCCTTACTCGCACAAGGACTCGACAAACACTGAGTTGCCACGTGCAATACGCTTTCCATTGACATTAACAAGGGTAAAGCCATCACGCACATTCCACTGGAATCAGTTACGAAGATTTCGAGAAGGACCACAGACGCAGCATCAACAAAACACGATCCGCCGAGACACTTACGTCGCCACGTGCGATTTCGAGAAGGACCACAGACGCAGCTTCAACAAAACACGATCCACCCGAGATACTTACATTTCGTCACCCACTTGCGCTAAGCGAAACACGAGACAATCGGGAAGATAAAACTCCGGCGCGACTCGTAGGAAAATAATCTGTCACCATATTCATAATTTGTCACGTAGCGATATCTTGGCGAAACACGAGACAATCGGGAAGATAAAGCTCCGGCGCGACTCGTAGGAAAATAATCTGTCACCATATTCATAATTTGTCACGTAGCGATATCTTGGTAAGCTATCATGCAGCAGTTTAGAAAATATAAATAAGAAGTAGTACTTAGAAACAGAGTCATTCTTTGAACTTCGTTCTTCGAGAAGGTATCCGTTTACAACGACCCTTTGTCGAGAATCGAGCATCAGTCAGTCTTCCGAGCGAATTCAAACCGTGCACATCGTTTCCTCCGCTGAAATCGTGTGATAGAAAATTAACAAAGTTCATAGATTCTCAAGTGTTAAATAGTCGTTGCAAAATTCAACGCGTTCGCGTTGCGGATCGGCCCATCGATTTCGAGCTACGGCAGTGTTCAATTCAAAAATTTCCCGCGTGTTTAATATCATCCGAATTAAATTTTCGTATCATTATTTCATTTGTGAATTCGAGTTAATCGTCAACTTTCATCCATCAACAGTCTTACACCACTGACTTCTGCATCACCGATCAAGGTAGGAAAATTTGAAATTATATATACCTTCTTCTCTTTTCACTCGCAGCCAAATAGAGTTGTCTTTCAACAAATAGTACCCGTCGGCAGCTATAATTTGTAAATAAAACAAAGGAAAAAGAAAATATAACACATATCTCACGTAAATTTTATTTGAATAGTCTCAAATTCAAGATAGTTATTCTCTGTGTCGACTAGTGATAACGGTGTTCCCGAACACCTACGGTTTTCGTTTTCCTCTACCCACCGTTAGCATATCGCTCATCCTTGGGGGAGGCTCACGAAGCCACACGAATTGTTCACAGAGAATATAAACAAAATTTGAAATACACGTTCTTGGTCAATATTTAATGAATTGCCTGAAGTAAAACCGTCCTATCAACTTTGATTTATCTCGTTATAATTCTCCGCTGTATCAATTGGTGCTTACGGTGTTTTTATCACGAAAACATCTTTGGTATTCGTTTTCCTCTTCCCATTGTTAGCATATTGCTCACCTTTGGGCGAGGCCTACGAAGCCACACCAATTGTCTACAGTGAACTCGGTTATTAATTAAAATTACCATTTTCACTATTTATTACTTCACCTATTATCAAGAACGAATTATATTTTCTGAATCATTAAATCTGATCGATCACTCATAGTGCCGAATTGTGTTTAAAGTGTTTCAACTATTTTTTTTTTTTTTTTTTTTATTTCATTTATTAAAATTACAAGCAATTCTCGCGTTGAGAATTTTCAGTAATTTTTCTGGCGTGGCGCAGTGACATGGCTTATTATTTATAATAAATTAATACTTGTGATAGATAAGTATAATTTGTACGTAAGTATTGTAAATAAGTAGATGTTACTTAATTTAAATAACTAGTTGAATCTGTCGTTTAGGTCTAGCGGGTAGTGTCTCTTCAGCCTGCGAATCTGGTCCGTCGTATCAAGTAGTCCAGTGATCAGGGGGTTTCGGTGTTTGTTGACTCTTTTGTTATATCTGTCGCTATATTTTGCTATTTCCTCTTTGACTGTGGGTATCTTGAGGTCGCGGTGTATTGTTTCGTTGGTAACATACCAAGGTGCATCAATTAGGGATCTTAGCGTTTTCGATTGGAAGCGTTGTAGTATTTCAATGTTGGAGTTGCTTGCTGTTCCCCATAGTTGGATTCCATAGGTCCAGATGGGTTTTATTACGGTCTTGTAGAGGGTAATTTTATTCTGTATGTTTAGTTTGGAGCGTCGGCCCGTGAGCCAATAGAGTTTTTTTAGTTTGTCCTTTAGTTGCTTTGTTTTTTCTTTTAATGTGCTTTTTCCAGGTTAATCTCCTGTCCAGGGTCATGCCCAGGTATCTGACTGAGTCATTGCTAGGAATTATTGTGTTGTTGATGGTGACCTGGGGGCAGGTTTGTTTTCGGAGCGTGAAGGTTACATGTGTGGATTTTTTTCGTTGATTTTAAAGCCCCATTTGTGAAACCACTTTTCCATGGAGTCGAGACTTTGCTGGAGAGTGGATGAGGCCATTACCGGGTCTGCATGGGTAGCTAATAGCGCTGTGTCCTCAGCAAATGTTGCTATTGTTATCTCGTTTGATATAGGTAAGTCAGCAGTGTAGATGGAGTATAGTAGAGGTCCGAGGACACTACCTTGGGGTATGCCGGATTCTATTGGGAATGTTGCGGAAGTCGCGTCTAGGCATTTAACCATGAATTGTCTATTGGTTAGGTAGGATTTTAGGATTGAGTAGTAGGGGTGAGGAAGGGTCCTTTTGAGCTTGTATAGGAGCCCTTCATGCCATACTTTGTCGAATGCCTGTTGGATGTCTAGGAAAACCGCTGAACAATATTTTTTCTTTTCAAGGGTTTGGCTGATCGTATGGGTTATGCGATGGATTTGCTCTACTGTTGAATGTTGTTTTCGGAAGCCGAATTGGTGATCTGGGAGTGTTTTCAAGGCCTCTAGGAGTGGAAGGAGACGATTCGTGAGCATCTTCTCAAATAGTTTTGACAGGGTAGGTAAAAGACTGATTGGGCGGTAGGAGCTGGTTTCGTGTATCGGTTTGCCGGGTTTCGGGATGAGGGTAATTAGTGAGGTTTTCCAGGCCTTGGGGTAGTGTTCAAGGCGAAGGATCGCATTAAAAATCGATGTAATGAGTGCAATCCCTTTTATGGGTAGTTCCTTGATTGCTTTATTGCCTATTAGGTCGTGCCCTGCTGCTTTCTTGGGATTTAGGCGACTGATTGTTTCTATAGTCTCTGCAGAAGTGAAGGGCTCAATCGGAGGGGACATTTGGAAGGGGGTGTGCAGGTATTCAGTAACGTCCGCGGCAGCTTTGGAGGAGTGGGGTTTGAATACTTTGGACAAGTATTTCGCAAACAGGTCGGCTTTTTCTATGGGGCTACGCGCCCATCCACCTTGCGGACGGCGGATTGGGGGGATTATTTGTGGGGGGCGCGTAAGTTTCCTGGAGGCCTTCCATAGTGAGTAGTCGGAATCGGCTGTGGGGGACAAACTGGCGAGATATTTATGAAAGCAGTCATTTTTGTAATTTTTGATGATTTTGGTTAGCTTTCTAGTTGCGTTGTTTAGTTTTCGTTTGTCGTCCGGTGTTCTATGGGTCTGCCATACTCTTCTTAGTCTACGTTTTTCTGCTATTTTTTTTAATATATAATGAGGAAATTCCTGTTTGCTGACAGATGTCTTTGTCGGTGTGGAGAGGCGGATAGCGTTTATTATGCTCGTGTTTAGGTATTCCGTGGCTGCTTCGATTTCTTCCTTGGTTTTTAGTGAAATTAAGGCTGAAGTTGAGTGAGTGAAGACTTCTCTGAAGAGCTGCCAGTTGGTGTGTTGGTTGTGAATGGAGCCATTATGTGTATTCTCGATAATTGTTGAGCTGACTGTTGCTATCACGGGGGAATGATCAGAGGAGAGATCAGCAGAGGAGTTGATTTGAACGTGTCTTGATGAGATATTTTTGGTTACGAAGAAGTCAAGAAGGTCGGGTATTTTGTTAGTGTCTGTGGGCCAGTATGTGGGTTCGTATGTGGTAAGGTAGTTGAGGTTGTTGGTTATTATGCTGTTTAAGAGGTTTTTGCCTCTTGCTGTGACCAGTCTGCTGCCCCATTGGGTGTGTTTGGCGTTATAGTCTCCTCCAGCTATGAATCTATTGCCCAGGGTGTCCAGGAAGTTATCAAAGTCTTCTTTGGCGATGGCGTGTCTGGGAGGGCAGTATACTGCTGAAGTGATGATTGTACCATGACAGTCTACTATTGCTACGTTTGTTGCTTGGAGGTAGTCTTTCTGGAATGGTGGAAGTTCATAGTGCTTAATGCTTGATTTGATTATGATTCCGGTGCCGCCGTGGGCCTTTCCGCTGGGGTGTTGGGTATGGTAGAATTTGTAGCCATTTATTTTTAGGTAGTTCTTGTCGGTGAAGTGGGTTTCCGATACGAGCATTACGTCGATTTGCTGGTGTTTTAGGAAGAGTTCTAGTTCAAGTTTGTGTTGAGCTAGACCGTTGGCATTCCAAAGAGCTATGCGTCTTGGTTTTATTTTGCGTCTGGGCGTGTTAATTTATCCATGATGAGTGTTAGTAGCGATAGCAGATTGTTTATTTGCTCCGATTGTTTCTCTATTAGCTTTTCGAGCCTAGAGACGTTGTCTGTGTTTGGCGAATTGGGGACACTGATTTGGGAAGGATCTCTTTGGCTATTCTGATTGTTTTGGATGCCTTGTAATGCTTGGGCATAGGAGGTTGAGGTAGTGGTGAGTATTTGGTTGGTTGAGGGGATTGGGGTAGTCGTGAATTTCGGCGGGCTGGGTATTTGGTTGGTTACCTCTTTTGCTCTGGGTTTAGGGTACTTGTTTGTGTACCAGGTTTTGTAGGCTGGACAGCCTTTGTAGTTGGCAGGATGGTTACCTTGGCAGTGGATGCACTTCGCTGGGGTTTCCGGTGATTTACTGCATTGGTCGGTGGGGTGTGTACCTGCGCATTTAACGCAGCGGTATGCATGGTTGCAGTATTTTTGCGTGTGGCCGTACCTTTGGCACCCTTTGCATTGAACTATCTCTTTTTTGGCTAGCGGTGGTTCGAATTTTACTATTGCGTTCATAAGTCGACTGATGTTGTAAATTTCCTTGTTGTTGGGTTTTTGTTTTATGTCTATAAAAAATAAGGACAACGGGTCTTTCGAGACTCTATGTCTTATGTTGCTTACGTTGATGACTTCGTGGCCGAGTTTTGCTAGCTCGTGTTTTAGCTCGTCAATGTCTGATGAGTGGTGGATGTTTCGTAAGACCACCCGGAAAGGCCTTTCCTATTTGAGTTGGTAGGTGTGGAAATTGGCGTTTAGGGTCCTAAGTGTCTTTGTGAGTTTTCTATATGCTTCTGGGTTCGTTGGCAGTATTTTTATTTTGTTATTATTTATTTTTAGGTTGTAATCCTCCTTGGAGATATCTCTTTCCAAGGACTTGATCATTGTTTGGATGTCGATGACATCATCAACAAATATTGGCGGGGGAGGGGGGATTCTCTGTGCTTGTTGGTTTGGCAGCGGGTCTGCGATTTCCATGGCGTCGTTTGTGGATTCCAATAAGGTGAACCTGTTGTGGGTGTTTATTGTAGATTGTTCGTTCCGTGTGTCGATCATGTTAGATTTCGGTGATTCTATTTTTCGCTTTTTCGTATTCGATCTGCTGCACTTTTGCCACGGGGGAGGTAGAGCGGGGTGGTTGAGGATTTGCTCAGGAGAGCCTGATCGTGGTTGGTGGGCCATCATCGAGCTAGTTGATTCGAAGTGAATAACTAGTCGTGAGGCAATGAGGCTAGTATTCGGGTTAGGGTTGGGTGCGTGGGGTTTTCTTCTCACTAAAAGATTGGAAACACTTGGCTGTGATCACTTTAGACGGTTGGACGGCACGTGTTGTTTTCGAACTTCACTGGGCACTTGAGACACGTCTGAACGCTTCGGCACTCAACAGCGAACGTTTCAACTATTGAAATTACTTATTGATATTCGCATTCCTCCTCCCATCGTTGGCAATTATTGCCCGTCTTTGGGCGGGGCTTAAGAAATCGCACAAGTCGCACGCAGAGAATATCTTTAATTTCACTGTATGACAAAACCAAGAAAAAATCAAAAGGATAAAAGCCATCTTAGCAAAAAGCGAGCCGAACGCTGGTACAAACGATTGATAGCTGCAGAAGTGAAAAGGGAAGAAAAGAGGCGCCGAGAAGAACTAAAATTGATTCGCGAAGGTTCTCCGCCTAGTTTTTCGCCATCCAGCTCGCCTATTTCCGAACACGACGAAGCGCCTCCTTCTCGATCTCGATCGCCATCGCCGGCATCATACGATAGCGTGCATCCTAACCATAATCGCCCAAGCGAGCAAAATTAGCTTTTATCATCAGCAACATTAATATAAATAAATATTACCCTACCGACATTTGTAGAATTTATTCTGTTAGAAGCTCGAATAATTACTATATCTATCTATTCACATTTGTTGTACACCACCGTATAATATATTCATTTGCATCCGACGTTACTAAATTCCGACATTGTATACCCTCAATAAATCAAAATCAAATAAAATATAACATATTTACATCAGTACTACTCAGTTGAACAAAAATAAATACGCTCGTTAAATCGATTAATCATACTCGATAACTTTAATCCTCTCCCCGTGCCAGTATTCCTGCGCATAGCAGGTTAGCCGAAAAAGTGGAATTTATTTGCCAGTTGCTTTAAACATCAGTTAACGCTACCACTAAACATAAAATTAATGAATGAACATCTCACATAACTACTGAAAATCCCGACAGACGACGGTACTAAGATTCGTCTTCCCTCAGCCTAGAGCGTGCCTGAAAAGGCATCTCTTGCTGGGAATTCAATCTAATAGTTACCAAAAATCACGACGCTAGACGAACAATACTACCGCTCACGAACATTTACAAATAAGTATAGAAAAATAAAAATAAAAAATTTTAATATAAAGGAAAAGAGAAGAAAAAATATTACAATAAATTGTGACACGGAAAAGTTAATAAAGGATAAAGGAAAAGAGAAAAAAAATATTACAATAAATTGTGACACGGAAGAGTTAATAAAGGATAAAGGAAAAGAGAAGAAAAAATATTACAATAAATTGTGACACGGAAGAGTTAATAAAGGATAAAGGAAAAGAGAAGAAAAAATATTACAAT
>JACSOB010000295.1:0-24774 GCA_019677175.1 Bombus sylvicola | reverse complement strand
AACGGCTCGCAAATCGCGATGATTTCGTCGATTTTGAAGAAAATTGACCGTCATTTCCATCCCGTTTGAGATATTTCGACGTTTAAGCGCTCTTTTCACAGCACTTTAGGCGCCAAATGTAATGCACACACGTTTCAGCGTCGAAACAAGCCCAACGGCTCGCAAATCGCGATGGTTTCGTCGATTTTGACGAAAATTGATCGTCATTTCCATCCCGTTTGGGATATTTCGACGTTTAAGCGCTCTTTTCACTGCACATTACGCGCCAAATGTAATGCACACACGTTTCAGCGTCGAAACAAGCCCAACGGCTCGCAAATCGCGATGATTTCGTCGATTTTGACGAAAATTGACCGTCATTTCCATCCCGTTTGAGATATTTCGACGTTTAAGCGCTCTTTTCACTGCACTTTACGCGCCAAATGTAATGCACACACGTTTCAGCGTCGAAACAAGCCCAACGGCTCGCAAATCGCGATGATTTCGTCGATTTTGACGAAAATTGACCGTCATTTCCATCCCGTTTGAGATATTTCGACGTTTAAGCGCTCTTTTCACTGCACTTTACGCGCCAAATGTAATGCACACACGTTTCAGCGTCGAAACAAGCCCAACGGCTCGCAAATCGCGATGATTTCGTCGATTTTGACGAAAATTGACCGTCATTTCCATCCCGTTTGAGATATTTCGACGTTTAAGCGCTCTTTTCACTGCACTTTACGCGCCAAATGTAATGCACACACGTTTCAGCGTCGAAACAAGCCCAACGGCTCGCAAATCGCGATGATTTCGTCGATTTTGACGAAAATTGATCGTCATTTCCATCCCGTTTGAGATATTTCGACGTTTAAGCGCTCTTTTCACTGCACTTTACGCGCCAAATGTAATGCACACACGTTTCAGCGTCGAAACAAGCCCAACGGCTCGCAAATCGCGATGATTTCGTCGATTTTGACGAAAATTGACCGTCATTTCCATCCCGTTTGAGATATTTCGACGTTTAAGCGCTCTTTTCACTGCACTTTACGCGCCAAATGTAATGCACACACGTTTCAGCGTCGAAACAAGCCCAACGGCTCGCAAATCGCGATGATTTCGTCGATTTTGACGAAAATTGACCGTCATTTCCATCCCGTTTGAGATATTTCGACGTTTAAGCGCTCTTTTCACTGCACTTTACGCGCCAAATGTAATGCACACACGTTTCAGCGTCGAAACAAGCCCAACGGCTCGCAAATCGCGATGATTTCGTCGATTTTGACGAAAATTGACCGTCATTTCCATCCCGTTTGAGATATTTCGACGTTTAAGCGCTTTTTCACTGCACTTTACGCGCCAAATGTAATGCACACACGTTTCAGCGTCGAAACAAGCCCAACGGCTCGCAAATCGCGATGATTTCGTCGATTTTGACGAAAATTGACCGTCATTTCCATCCCGTTTGAGATATTTCGACGTTTAAGCGCTCTTTTCACTGCACTTTACGCGCCAAATGTAATGCACACACGTTTCAGCGTCGAAACAAGCCCAACGGCTCGCAAATCGCGATGATTTCGTCGATTTTGACGAAAATTGACCGTCATTTCCATCCCGTTTGAGATATTTCGACGTTTAAGCGCTTTTTCACTGCACTTTACGCGCCAAATGTAATGCACACACGTTTCAGCGTCGAAACAAGCCCAACGGCTCGCAAATCGCGATGATTTCGTCGATTTTGACGAAAATTGATCGTCATTTCCATCCCGTTTGAGATATTTCGACGTTTAAGCGCTCTTTTCACTGCACTTTACGCGCCAAATGTAATGCACACACGTTTCAGCGTCGAAACAAGCCCAACGGCTCGCAAATCGCGATGATTTCGTCGATTTTGACGAAAATTGACCGTCATTTCCATCCCGTTTGAGATATTTCGACGTTTAAGCGCTCTTTTCACTGCACTTTACGCGCCAAATGTAATGCACACACGTTTCAGCGTCGAAACAAGCCCAACGGCTCGCAAATCGCGATGATTTCGTCGATTTTGACGAAAATTGACCGTCATTTCCATCCCGTTTGAGATATTTCGACGTTTAAGCGCTCTTTTCACTGCACTTTACGCGCCAAATGTAATGCACACACGTTTCAGCGTCGAAACAAGCCCAACGGCTCGCAAATCGCGATGATTTCGTCGATTTTGACGAAAATTGACCGTCATTTCCATCCCGTTTGAGATATTTCGACGTTTAAGCGCTCTTTTCACTGCACTTTACGCGCCAAATGTAATGCACACACGTTTCAGCGTCGAAACAAGCCCAACGGCTCCGCAAATCGCGATGATTTCGTCGATTTTGACGAAAATTGACCGTCATTTCCATCCCGTTTGAGATATTTCGACGTTTAAGCGCTCTTTTCACTGCACTTTACGCGCCAAATGTAATGCACACACGTTTCAGCGTCGAAACAAGCCCAACGGCTCGCAAATCGCGATGATTTCGTCGATTTTGACGAAAATTGACCGTCATTTCCATCCCGTTTGAGATATTTCGACGTTTAAGCGCTCTTTTCACTGCACTTTACGCGCCAAATGTAATGCACACACGTTTCAGCGTCGAAACAAGCCCAACGGCTCGCAAATCGCGATGATTTCGTCGATTTTGACGAAAATTGACCGTCATTTCCATCCCGTTTGAGATATTTCGACGTTTAAGCGCTCTTTTTCACTGCACTTTACGCGCCAAATGTAATGCACACACGTTTCAGCGTCGAAACAAGCCCAACGGCTCGCAAATCCGCGATGATTTCGTCGATTTTGACGAAAATTGACCGTCATTTCCATCCCGTTTGAGATATTTCGACGTTTAAGCGCTCTTTTCACTGCACTTTACGCGCCAAATGTAATGCACACACGTTTCAGCGTCGAAACAAGCCCAACGGCTCGCAAATCGCGATCGATTTCGTCGATTTTGACGAAATTGACCGTCATTTCCATCCCGTTTGAGATATTTCGACGTTTAAGCGCTCTTTTCACTGCACTTTACGCGCCAAATGCAATGCACACACGTTTCAGCGTCGAAACAAGCCCAACGGCTCGCAAATCGCGATGATTTCGTCGATTTTGACGAAAATTGACCGTCATTTCCATCCCGTTTGAGATATTTCGACGTTTAAGCGCTCTTTTCACTGCACTTTACGCGCCAAATGTAGCCATGCACACACGTTTCAGCGTCGAAACAAGCCCAACGGCTCGCAAATCGCGATGATTTCGTCGATTTTGACGAAAATTGACCGTCATTTCCATCCCGTTTGAGATATTTCGACGTTTAAGCGCTCTTTTCACTGCACTTTACGCGCAAATGTAATGCACACACGTTTCAGCGTCGAAACAAGCCCAACGGCTCGCAAATCGCGATGATTTCGTCGATTTTGACGAAAATTTGACCGTCATTTCCATCCCGTTTGAGATATTTCGACGTTTAAGCGCTCTTTTCACCGCACTTTACGCGCCAAATGTAATGCACACACGTTTCAGCGTCGAAACAAGCCCAACGGCTCGCAAATCGCGATGATTTCGTCGATTTTGACCGAAAATTGATCGTCATTTCCATCCCGTTTGAGATATTTCGACGTTTAAGCGCTCTTTTCACTGCACTTTTACGCGCCAAATGTAATGTACACACGTTTCAGCGTCGAAACAAGCCCAACGGCTCGCAAATCGCGATGATTTCGTCGATTTTGACGAAAATTGACCGTCATTTCCATCCCGTTTGAGATATTTCGACGTTTAAGCGCTCTTTTCACTGCACTTTTACGCGCCAAATGTAATGCACACACGTTTCAGCGTCGAAACAAGCCCAACGGCTCGCAAATCGCGATGATTTCGTCGATTTTGACGAAAATTGACCGTCATTTCCATCCCGTTTGAGATATTTTCGACGTTTAAGCGCCCCTTTTTCACTGCACTTTACGCGCCAAATGTAATGCACAAACGTTTCAGCGTCGAAACAAGCCCAACGGCTCGTAAATCGCGATGATTTCGTCGATTTGACGAAAATTGACCGTCATTTCCATCCCGTTTGAGAAATATTTCGACGTTTAAGCGCCCTTTTCACAGCACTTTACGCGCCAAAATGTAATGCACACACGTTTCAGCGTCGAAACAAGCCCAACGGCTCGCAAATCGCGATGATTTCGTCGATTTTGACGAAAATTGATCGTCATTTCCATCCCGTTTGAGATATTTCTCTGACGTTTAAGCGCTCTTTTCACTGCACTTTACGCGCCAAATGTAATGCACACACGTTTCAGCGTCGAAACAAGCCCAACGGCTCGCAAATCGCGATGATTTCGTCGATTTTGACGAAAATTGACCGTCATTTCCATCCCGTTTGAGATATTTCGACGTTTAAGCGCTCTTTTCACTGCACTTTACGCGCCAAATGTAATGCACACACGTTTCAGCGTCGAAACAAGCCCCAACGGCTCGCAAATCGCGATGATTTCGTCGATTTTGACGAAAATTGACCGTCATTTCCATCCCGTTTGAGATATTTCGACGTTTAAGCGCTCTTTTCACTGCACTTTACGCGCCAAATGTAATGCACACACGTTTCAGCGTCGAAACAAGCGTCCAACGGTTCGCAAATCGCGATGATTTCGTCGATTTTGACGAAAATTACCGTCATTTCCATCCCGTTTGAGATATTTCGACGTTTAAGCGCTCTTTTCACTGCACTTTACGCGCCAAATGTAATGCACACACGTTTCAGCGTCGAAACAAGCCCAACGGCTCGCAAATCGCGACGATTTCGTCGATTTTGACGGAAAATTGACCGTCATTTCCATCCCGTTTGAGATATTTCGACGTTTAAGCGCTCTTTTCACTGCACTTTACGCGCCAAATGTAATGCACACACGTTTCAGCGTCGAAACAAGCCCAACGGCTCGCAAATCGGATGATTTCGTCGATTTTGACGAAAATTGACCGTCATTTCCATCCCGTTTGAGATATTTCGACGTTTAAGCGCTCTTTTCACTGCACTTTACGCGCCAAAATGTAATGCACACACGTTTCAGCGTCGAAACAAGCCCAACGGCTCGCAAATCGTGATGATTTCGTCGATTTTGACGAAAATTGACCGTTATTTCCATCCCGTTTGAGTATTTCACGTTTAAGCGCTCTTTTCACGGCACGTTATGTGCCAAATGTAATGCGCTACAGGCTTCAGCGGTCGTATGAGCCCAACGGCTCGGTAAACGGTTTCGTCGGATTTTGACGAAAATTGTCCGTCTTTCCATCCCGTTTGAGTATTTCGACGTTTAAGCGCTCTTTCACCGCACGACGTGCCAAATAATGCACACACGCTTCAGCGTCGAAACAAGCTCAACGGCTCGCAAATCGGATGTTTCGCCATTTTGATGAACTTGCCCGTCATTTCCATCCCGTTTGAGATACTCGATGTTTAGCGCTCTTTTCACCGCACTTTACGTGCCAAATGTAATGCACACACGTTTAGCGTCGAAACAAGCCCACGGCTCGTAAATCGTGATGATTTCGTCGATTTTGACGAAAATTCACCGTCGTCTCCATCCTGCTGAGATATTTCGACGTTTAAGCGCTCTTTTCATTGCACCTTACGCGCCAAATGTAAGCCACACGTTTCAGCGTCACAAGCCCAACGGCTGCTCTTCTCTTTTGACGAAAATTCACCGTCATTTCCATCCCGTTTGAGATACTTCAACGTTTAAGCGCTCTTTTCACTGCACTTTACGTGCCAAATGTAAGCACATACGTTTCAGCGTTGAAAAAGCTCAACGGTCGTAATCGTGTGTTTCGTCGATTTTGACGAAAATTCACCGTCATTTCCATCCCGTTTGAGATATTTCGGAGTTTAAGCGCTCTTTTCACTGTACTTTACGCGCCAAATGTAATGCGCACACACGTTTCAGCGTCATAACAAGCCCAACGGCTTGCATCGTATGATTTCCTTTTGACGAAATTGACCGTCATCTCCCGTTTGAGATATTTCACGTTTAAGCGCTCTTTTCACCGCACTTTACGTGCCAAATGTAATGCACACACGTTTCAGCGTCGAAACAAGCCCACGGCTCGTTAAAATTGACCGTCATTTCCATCCCGTTTAGATATTTCGACGTTTAAGCGTTCTTTTCACTGCCCTTTACGCGCCAAATGTAATGCACACACGTTTCAGCGTCGAAACAAGCCCAACGGCTCGTAAATCCTGTTTCGTCGATTTTGACGAAAATTGACCGTCATTTCCATCCCGTTTGAGATATTTCGACGTTTAAGCGCTCTTTTCACCGTAACTTTACGTGCCAAATGTAATGCACACACGTTTTCAGCGTCGAAGCAAGCCTAACGGCTTGTAAATCGTGATGATTTCGTCGATTTTGACGAAAATTGACCGTCATTTCCATCCCGTTTGATATTTCGATGTTTAAGCGCTCTTTTCATCGTACTTTACGCGCCAAATGTAATGCACACATGTTTCAGCGTCGAAACAAGCCCAACGGCTCGTAAATCGGATGATTTCGTCATTTGATGAAAATTGACCGTCCTTTCCATCCCGTTTGAGATATTTCACGTTTAAGCGCTCTTTTCACTGTACTTTACGTGCCAAATGTAAGCACACACAGCTTCAGCGTCGAAACAAGCTCCAACGGCTCGCAAATCGTGATGATTTCGTCGATTTTGACGAAAATTGACCGTCGTTTCCATCCTGTTTGAGATATTTCGACGTTTAAGCGCTCTTTTCACTGCACTTTACGCGCCAAATGTAATGCACACACGTTTCAGCGTCGAAACAAGCCCAACGGCTCGCAAATCGCGATGATTTCGTCGATTTTGACGAAAATTGACCGTCATTTCCATCCCGTTTGAGATATTTCGACGTTTAAGCGCTCTTTTCACTGCACTTTACGCGCCAAATGTAATGCACACACGTTTCAGCGTCGAAACAAGCCTCAACGGCTCGCAAATCGCGATGATTTCGTCGATTTTGACGAAAATTGACCGTCATTTCCATCCCGTTTGAGATATTTCGACGTTTAAGCGCTCTTTTCACTGCACTTTACGCGCCAAATGTAATGCACACACGTTTCAGCGTCGAAACAAGCCCAACGGCTCGTAAATCGCGATGATTTCGTCGATTTTGACGAAAAATTGACCGTCATTTCCATCCCGTTTGAGATATTTCGACGTTTAAGCGCTCTTTTCACTGCACTTTACGCGCCAAATGTAATGCACACACGTTTCAGCGTCGAAACAAGCCCAACGGCTCGCAAATCGCGATGATTTCGTCGATTTTGACGAAAATTGACCGTCATTTCCATCCCGTTTGAGATATTTCGACGTTTAAGCGCTCTTTTCACTGCACTTTACGCGCCAAATGTAATGCACACACGTTTCAGCGTCGAAACAAGCCCAACGGCTCGCAAATCGCGATGATTTCGTCGATTTTGACGAAAATTGACCGTCATTTCCATCCCGTTTGAGATATTTCGACGTTTAAGCGCTCTTTTCACTGCACTTTACGCGCCAAATGTAATGCAAACACGTTTCAGCGTCGAAACAAGCCCAACGGCTCGCAAATCGCGATGATTTCGTCGATTTTGACGAAAATTGACCGTCATTTCCATCCCGTTTGAGATATTTCGACGTTTAAGCGCTCTTTTCACACTGCACTTTACGCGCCAAATGTAATGCACACACGTTTCAGCGTCGAAACAAGCCCAACGGCTCGCAAATCGCGATGATTTCGTCGATTTTGACGAAAATTGACCGTCATTTCCATCCCGTTTGAGATATTTCGACGTTTAAGCGCTCTTTTCACTGCACTTTACGCGCCAAATGTAATGCACACACGTTTCAGCGTCGAAACAAGCCCAACGGCTCGCAAATCGCGATGATTTCGTCGATTTTGACGAAAATTGACCGTCATTTCCATCCCGTTTGAGATATTTCGACGTTTAAGCGCTCTTTTCACTGCACCTTTACGCGCCAAATGTAATGCACACACGTTTCAGCGTCGAAACAAGCCCAACGGCTCGCAAATCGCGATGATTTCGTCGATTTTGACGAAAAATTGACCGTCATTTCCATCCCGTTTGAGATATTTCGACGTTTAAGCGCTCTTTTCACCGCACTTTACGCGCCAAATGTAATGCACACACGTTTCAGCGTCGAAACAAGCCCAACGGCTCGCAAATCGCGATGATTTCGTCGATTTTGACGAAAATTGACCGTCATTTCCATCCCGTTTGAGATATTTCGACGTTTAAGCGCTCTTTTTCACTGCACTTTACGCGCCAAATGTAATGCACACACGTTTCAGCGTCGAAACAAGCCCAACGGCTCGCAAATCGCGATGATTTCGTCGATTTTGACGAAAATTGACCGTCATTTCCATCCCGTTTGAGATATTTCGACGTTTAAGCGCTCTTTTCACCGCACTTTACGCGCCAAATGTAATGCACACACGTTTCAGCGTCGAAACAAGCCCAACGGCTCGCAAATCGCGATGATTTCGTCGATTTTGACGAAAAATTGACCGTCATTTCCATCCCGTTTGAGATATTTCGACGTTTAAGCGCTCTTTTCACTGCACTTTACGCGCCAAATGTAATGCACACACGTTTCAGCGTCGAAACAAGCCCAACGGCTCGCAAATCGCGATGATTTCGTCGATTTTGACGAAAATTGACCGTCATTTCCATCCCGTTTGAGATATTTCGACGTTTAAGCGCTCTTTTCACTGCACTTTACGCGCCAAATGTAATGCACACACGTTTCAGCGTCGAAACAAGCCCAACGGCTCGCAAATCGCGATGATTTCGTCGATTTTGACGAAAATTGACCGTCATTTCCATCCCGTTTGAGATATTTCGACGTTTAAGCGCTCTTTTCACTGCACTTTACGCGCCAAATGTAATGCACACACGTTTCAGCGTCGAAACAAGCCCAACGGCTCGCAAATCGCGATGATTTCGTCGATTTTGACGAAAATTGACCGTCATTTCCATCCCGTTTGAGATATTTCGACGTTTAAGCGCTCTTTTCACTGCACTTTACGCGCCAAATGTAATGCACACACGTTTCAGCGTCGAAACAAGCCCAACGGCTCGCAAATCGCGATGATTTCGTCGATTTTGACGAAAATTGACCGTCATTTCCATCCCGTTTGAGATATTTCGACGTTTAAGCGCTCTTTTCACTGCACCTTTACGCGCCAAATGTAATGCACACACGTTTCAGCGTCGAAACAAGCCCAACGGCTCGCAAATCGCGATGATTTCGTCGATTTTGACGAAAATTGACCGTCATTTCCATCCCGTTTGAGATATTTCGACGTTTAAGCGCTCTTTTCACTGCACTTTACGCGCCAAATGTAATGCACACACGTTTCAGCGTCGAAACAAGCCCAACGGCTCGCAAATCGCGATGATTTCGTCGATTTTGACGAAAAATTGACCGTCATTTCCATCCCGTTTGAGATATTTCGACGTTTAAGCGCTCTTTTCACTGCACTTTACGCGCCAAAATGTAATGCACACCGTTTCAGCGTCGAAACAAGCCCAACGGCTCGCAAATCGCGATGATTTCGTCGATTTTGACGAAAATTGACCGTCATTTCCATCCCGTTTGAGATATTTCGACGTTTAAGCGCTCTTTTCACTGCACTTTACGCGCCAAATGTAATGCACACACGTTTTCAGCGTCGAAACAAGCCCAACGGCTCGCAAATCGCGATGATTTCGTCGATTTTGACGAAAATTGACCGTCATTTCCATCCCGTTTGAGATATTTCGACGTTTAAGCGCTCTTTTCACTGCACTTTACGCGCCAAAATGTAATGCACACACGTTTCAGCGTCGAAACAAGCCCAACGGCTCGCAAATCGCGATGATTTCGTCGATTTTGACGAAAATTGACCGTCATTTCCATCCCGTTTGAGATATTTCGACGTTTAAGCGCTCTTTTTCACTGCACTTTACGCGCCAAATGTAATGCACACACGTTTCAGCGTCGAAACAAGCCCAACGGCTCGCAAATCGCGATGATTTCGTCGATTTTGACGAAAATTGACCGTCATTTCCATCCCGTTTGAGATATTTCGACGTTTAAGCGCTCTTTTCACTGCACTTTACGCGCCAAATGTAATGCACACACGTTTCAGCGTCGAAACAAGCCCAACGGCTCGCAAATCGCGATGATTTCGTCGATTTTGACGAAAATTGACCGTCATTTCCATCCCGTTTGAGATATTTCGACGTTTAAGCGCTCTTTTCACTGCACTTTACGCGCCAAATGTAATGCACACACGTTTCAGCGTCGAAACAAGCCCAACGGCTCGCAAATCGCGATGATTTCGTCGATTTTGACGAAAATTGACCGTCATTTCCATCCCGTTTGAGATATTTCGACGTTTAAGCGCTCTTTTCACTGCACTTTACGCGCCAAATGTAATGCACACACGTTTCAGCGTCGAAACAAGCCCAACGGCTCGCAAATCGCGATGATTTCGTCGATTTTGACGAAAATTGACCGTCATTTCCATCCCGTTTGAGATATTTCTGACGTTTAAGCGCTCTTTTCACTGCACTTTACGCGCCAAATGTAATGCACACACGTTTCAGCGTCGAAACAAGCCCAACGGCTCGCAAATCGCGATGATTTCGTCGATTTTGACGAAAATTGACCGTCATTTCCATCCCGTTTGAGATATTTCGACGTTTAAGCGCTCTTTTCACTGCACTTTACGCGCCAAATGTAATGCACACACGTTTCAGCGTCGAAACAAGCCCAACGGCTCGCAAATCGCGATGATTTCGTCGATTTTGACGAAAATTGACCGTCATTTCCATCCCGTTTGAGATATTTCGACGTTTAAGCGCTCTTTTCACTGCACTTTACGCGCCAAATGTAATGCACACACGTTTCAGCGTCGAAACAAGCCCAACGGCTCGCAAATCGCGATGATTTCGTCGATTTTGACGAAAATTGACCGTCATTTCCATCCCGTTTGAGATATTTCGACGTTTAAGCGCTCTTTTCACTGCACTTTACGCGCCAAATGTAATGCACACACGTTTCAGCGTCGAAACAAGCCCAACGGCTCGCAAATCGCGATGATTTCGTCGATTTTGACGAAAATTGACCGTCATTTCCATCCCGTTTGAGATATTTCGACGTTTAAGCGCTCTTTTCACTGCACTTTACGCGCCAAATGTAATGCACACACGTTTCAGCGTCGAAACAAGCCCAACGGCTCGCAAATCGCGATGATTTCGTCGATTTTGACGAAAATTGACCGTCATTTCCATCCCGTTTGAGATATTTCGACGTTTAAGCGCTCTTTTCACTGCACTTTACGCGCCAAATGTAATGCACACACGTTTCAGCGTCGAAACAAGCCCAACGGCTCGCAAATCGCGATGATTTCGTCGATTTTGACGAAAATTGACCGTCATTTCCATCCCGTTTGAGATATTTCGACGTTTAAGCGCTCTTTTCACTGCACTTTACGCGCCAAATGTAATGCACACACGTTTCAGCGTCGAAACAAGCCCAACGGCTCGCAAATCGCGATGATTTCGTCGATTTTGACGAAAATTGACCGTCATTTCCATCCCGTTTGAGATATTTCGACGTTTAAGCGCTCTTTTCACTGCACTTTACGCGCCAAATGTAATGCACACACGTTTCAGCGTCGAAACAAGCCCAACGGCTCGCAAATCGCGATGATTTCGTCGATTTTGACGAAAATTGACCGTCATTTCCATCCCGTTTGAGATATTTCGACGTTTAAGCGCTCTTTTCACTGCACTTTACGCGCCAAATGTAATGCACACACGTTTCAGCGTCGAAACAAGCCCAACGGCTCGCAAATCGCGATGATTTCGTCGATTTTGACGAAAATTGACCGTCATTTCCATCCCGTTTGAGATATTTCGACGTTTAAGCGCTCTTTTCACTGCACTTTACGCGCCAAATGTAATGCACACACGTTTCAGCGTCGAAACAAGCCCAACGGCTCGCAAATCGCGATGATTTCGTCGATTTTGACGAAAATTGACCGTCATTTCCATCCCGTTTGAGAATATTTCGACGTTTAAGCGCTCTTTTCACCGCACTTTACGCGCCAAATGTAACGCACACGTTTCAGCGTCGAAACAAGCCCAACGGCTCGTAAATCGCGATGATTTCGTCGATTTTGACGAAAAATTCGACCGTCATTTCCATCCCGTTTGAGATATTTCGACGTTTAAGCGCTCTTTTTCACTGCACTTTACGCGCCAAATGTAATGCACACATCGTTTCAGCGTCGAAACAAGCCCAACGGCTCGCAAATCGCGATGATTTCGTCGATTTTGACGAAAATTGACCGTCATTTCCATCCCGTTTGAGATATTTCGACGTTTAAGCGCTCTTTTCACCGCACTTTACGCGCCAAATGTAATGCACACACGTTTCAGCGTCGAAACAAGCCCAACGGCTCGCAAATCGCGATGATTTCGTCGATTTTGACGAAAATTGACCGTCATTTCCATCCCGTTTGAGATATTTCGACGTTTAAGCGCTCTTTTCACTGCACTTTACGCGCCAAATGTAATGCACACACGTTTCAGCGTCGAAACAAGCCCAACGGCTCGCAAATCGCGATGATTTCGTCGATTTTGACGAAAATTGACCGTCATTTCCATCCCGTTTGAGATATTTCGACGTTTAAGCGCTCTTTTCACTGCACTTTACGCGCCAAATGTAATGCACACACGTTTCAGCGTCGAAACAAGCCCAACGGCTCGCAAATCGCGATGATTTCGTCGATTTTGACGAAAATTGACCGTCATTTCCATCCCGTTTGGAGATATTTCGACGTTTAAGCGCTCTTTTCACTGCAACTTTACGCGCCAAATGTAATGCACACACGTTTCAGCGTCGAAACAAGCCCAACGGCTCGCAAATCGCGATGATTTCGTCGATTTTGACGAAAATTGACCGTCATTTCCATCCCGTTTGAGATATTTCGACGTTTAAGCGCTCTTTTCACTGCACTTTACGCGCCAAATGTAATGCACACCGTTTCAGCGTCGAAACAAGCCCAACGGCTCGCAAATCGCGATGATTTCGTCGATTTTGACGAAAATTGACCGTCATTTCCATCCCGTTTGAGAGATATTTCGACGTTTAAGCGCTTTTTCACTGCACTTTACGCGCCAAATGTAATGCACACGCGTTTCAGCGTCGAAACAAGCCCAACGGCTCGCAAATCGCGATGATTTCGTCGATTTTGACGAAAAATTGACCGTCATTTCCATCCCGTTTGAGATATTTCGACGTTTAAGCGCTCTTTTCACTGCGCACTTTACGCGCCAAATGTAATGCACACACGTTTTGCGCGTCGAAACAAGCCCCAACGGCTCGCAAATCGCGATGATTTTGTCGATTTTGACGAAAATTGACCGTCATTTCCATCCCGTTTGAGATATTTCGACGTTTAAGCGCTCTTTTCACCGCACTTTACGCGCCAAATGTAATGCACACACGTTTCAGCGTCGAAACAAGCCCAACGGCTCCGCAAATCGCGATGATTTCGCTCGATTTTGACGAAAATTGACCGTCATTTCCATCCCGTTTGAGATATTTCGACGTTTAAGCGCTCTTTTCACCGCACTTTACGCGCCAAATGTAATGCACACACGTTTCAGCGTCGAAACAAGCCCAACGGCTCGCAAATCGCGATGATTTCGTCGATTTTGACGAAAATTGACCGTCATTTCCATCCCGTTTGAGATATTTCGACGTTTAAGCGCTCTTTTCACCGCACTTTACGCGCCAAATGTAATGCACACACGTTTCAGCGTCGAAACAAGCCCAACGGCTCGCAAATCGCGATGATTTCGTCGATTTTGACGAAAATTGACCGTCATTTCCATCCCGTTTGAGATATTTCGACGTTTAAGCGCTCCTTTTCACTGCACTTTACGCGCCAAATGTAATGCACACACGTTTCAGCGTCGAAACAAGCCCAACGGCTCGCAAATCGCGATGATTTCGTCGATTTTGACGAAAATTGACCGTCATTTCCATCCCGTTTGAGATATTTCGACGTTTAAGCGCTCTTTTTCACTGCACTTTACGCGCCAAATGTAATGCACACACACGTTTCAGCGTCGAAACAAGCCCAACGGCTCGCAAATCGCGATGATTTCGTCGATTTTGACGAAAATTGACCGTCATTTCCATCCCGTTTGAGATATTTCGACGTTTAAGCGCTCTTTTCACTGCACTTTACGCGCCAAATGTAATGCACACACGTTTCAGCGTCGAAACAAGCCCAACGGCTCGCAAATCGCGATGATTTCGTCGATTTTGACGAAAATTGACCGTCATTTCCATCCCGTTTGAGATATTTCGACGTTTAAGCGCTCTTTTCACTGCACTTTACGCGCCAAATGTAATGCACACACGTTTCAGCGTCGAAACAAGCCCAACGGCTCGCAAATCGCGATGATTTCGTCGATTTTGACGAAAATTGACCGTCATTTCCATCCCGTTTGAGATATTTCGACGTTTAAGCGCTCTTTTCACTGCACTTTACGCGCCAAATGTAATGCACACAAACGTTTCAGCGTCGAAACAAGCCCCAACGGCTTTCGCAAATCGCGATGATTTCGTCGATTTTGACGAAAAATTGACCGTCATTTCCATCCCGTTTGAGATATTTCGACGTTTAAGCGCTCTTTTTCACTGCACTTTACGCGCCAAATGTAATGCACACGCGTTTCAGCGTCGAAACAAGCCCAACGGCTCGCAAATCGCGATGATTTCGTCGATTTTGACGAAAATTGACCGTCATTTCCATCCCGTTTGAGATATTTCGACGTTTAAGCGCTCTTTTCACTGCACTTTACGCGCCAAATGTAATGCACACACGTTTCAGCGTCGAAACAAGCCCAACGGCTCGCAAATCGCGATGATTTCTGTCGATTTTGACGAAAATTGACCGTCATTTCCATCCCGTTTGAGATATTTCGACGTTTAAGCGCTCTTTTCACTGCACTTTACGCGCCAAATGTAATGCAATACGCGTTTCAGCGTCGAAACAAGCCCAACGGCTCGCAAATCGCGATGATTTCGTCGATTTTGACGAAAATTGACCGTCATTTCCATCCCGTTTGAGATATTTCGACGTTTAAGCGCTCTTTTCACCGCACTTTACCCCAAATTAACAAATTAAAATTATATTTATTTGAGATATTTAGTTTAAGCGCTTTTTCACTGCACTTTACGCGCCAAATGTAATGCACACACGTTTCAGCGTCGAAACAAGCCCAACGGCTCGCAAATCGCGATGATTTCGTCGATTTTGACGAAAATTGACCGTCATTTCCATCCCGTTTGAGATATTTCGACGTTTAAGCGCTCTTTTTCACTGCACTTTACGCGCCAAATGTAATGCACAATACGTTTCAGCGTCGAAACAAGCCCAACGGCTCGCAAATCGCGATGATTTCGTCGATTTTGACGAAAATTGACCGTCATTTCCATCCCGTTTGAGATATTTCGACGTTTAAGCGCTCTTTTCACTGCACTTTACGCGCCAAATGTAATGCACACACGTTTCAGCGTCGAAACAAGCCCAACGGCTCGCAAATCGCGATGATTTCGTCGATTTTGACGAAAATTGACCGTCATTTCCATCCCGTTTGAGATATTTCGACGTTTAAGCGCTCTTTTCACTGCACTTTACGCGCCAAATGTAATGCACACACGTTTCAGCGTCGAAACAAGCCCAACGGCTCGCAAATCGCGATGATTTCGTCGATTTTGACGAAAATTGACCGTCATTTCCATCCCGTTTGAGATATTTCGACGTTTAAGCGCTCTTTTCACTGCACTTTACGCGCCAAATGTAATGCACACACGTTTCAGCGTCGAAACAAGCCCAACGGCTCGCAAATCGCGATGATTTCGTCGATTTTGACGAAAATTGACCGTCATTTCCATCCCGTTTGAGATATTTCGACGTTTAAGCGCTCTTTTCACTGCACTTTACGCGCCAAATGTAATGCACACACGTTTCAGCGTCGAAACAAGCCCAACGGCTCGCAAATCGCGATGATTTCGTCGATTTTGACGAAAATTGACCGTCATTTCCATCCCGTTTGAGATATTTCGACGTTTAAGCGCTCTTTTCACTGCACTTTACGCGCCAAATGTAATGCACACCGTTTCAGCGTCGAAACAAGCCCAACGGCTCGCAAATCGCGATGATTTCGTCGATTTTGACGAAAATTGACCGTCATTTCCATCCCGTTTGAGATATTTCGACGTTTAAGCGCTCTTTTCACTGCACTTTACGCGCCAAATGTAATGCACACACGTTTCAGCGTCGAAACAAGCCCAACGGCTCGCAAATCGCGATGATTTCGTCGATTTTGACGAAAATTGACCGTCATTTCCATCCCGTTTGAGATATTTCGACGTTTAAGCGCTCTTTTCACTGCACTTTACGCGCCAAATGTAATGCACACACGTTTCAGCGTCGAAACAAGCCCAACGGCTCGCAAATCGCGATGATTTCGTCGATTTTGACGAAAATTGACCGTCATTTCCATCCCGTTTGAGATATTTCGACGTTTAAGCGCTCTTTTCACTGCACTTTACGCGCCAAATGTAATGCACACACGTTTCAGCGTCGAAACAAGCCCAACGGCTCGCAAATCGCGATGATTTCGTCGATTTTGACGAAAATTGACCGTCATTTCCATCCCGTTTGAGATATTTCGACGTTTAAGCGCTCTTTTCACTGCACTTTACGCGCCAAATGTAATGCACACACGTTTCAGCGTCGAAACAAGCCCAACGGCTCGCAAATCGCGATGATTTCGTCGATTTTGACGAAAATTGACCGTCATTTCCATCCCGTTTGAGATATTTCGACGTTTAAGCGCTCTTTTCACTGCACTTTACGCGCCAAATGTAATGCACACGTTTCAGCGTCGAAACAAGCCCAACGGCTCGCAAATCGCGATGATTTCGTCGATTTTGACGAAAATTGACCGTCATTTCCATCCCGTTTGAGATATTTCGACGTTTAAGCGCTCTTTTTCACTGCACTTTACGCGCCAAATGTAATGCACACACGTTTCAGCGTCGAAACAAGCCCAACGGCTCGCAAATCGCGATGATTTCGTCGATTTTGACGAAAATTGACCGTCATTTCCATCCCGTTTGAGATATTTCGACGTTTAAGCGCTCTTTTCACTGCACTTTACGCGCCAAATGTAATGCACACACGTTTCAGCGTCGAAACAAGCCCAACGGCTCGCAAATCGCGATGATTTCGTCGATTTTGACGAAAATTGACCGTCATTTCCATCCCGTTTGAGATATTTCGACGTTTAAGCGCTCTTTTCACTGCACTTTACGCGCCAAATGTAATGCACACACGTTTCAGCGTCGAAACAAGCCCAACGGCTCGCAAATCGCGATGATTTCGTCGATTTTGACGAAAATTGACCGTCATTTCCATCCCGTTTGAGATATTTCGACGTTTAAGCGCTCTTTTCACTGCACTTTACGCGCCAAATGTAATGCACACACGTTTCAGCGTCGAAACAAGCCCAACGGCTCGCAAATCGCGATGATTTCGTCGATTTTGACGAAAATTGACCGTCATTTCCATCCCGTTTGAGATATTTCGACGTTTAAGCGCTCTTTTCACTGCACTTTACGCGCCAAATGTAATGCACACACGTTTCAGCGTCGAAACAAGCCCAACGGCTCGCAAATCGCGATGATTTCGTCGATTTTGACGAAAATTGACCGTCATTTCCATCCCGTTTGAGATATTTCGACGTTTAAGCGCTCTTTTCACTGCACTTTACGCGCCAAATGTAATGCACACACGTTTCAGCGTCGAAACAAGCCCAACGGCTCGCAAATCGCGATGATTTCGTCGATTTTGACGAAAATTGACCGTCATTTCCATCCCGTTTGAGATATTTCGACGTTTAAGCGCTCTTTTCACTGCACTTTACGCGCCAAATGTAATGCACACACGTTTCAGCGTCGAAACAAGCCCAACGGCTCGCAAATCGCGATGATTTCGTCGATTTTGACGAAAATTGACCGTCATTTCCATCCCGTTTGAGATATTTCGACGTTTAAGCGCTCTTTTCACTGCACTTTACGCGCCAAATGTAATGCACACACGTTTCAGCGTCGAAACAAGCCCAACGGCTCGCAAATCGCGATGATTTCGTCGATTTTGACGAAAATTGACCGTCATTTCCATCCTGTTTGAGATATTTCGACGTTTAAGCGCTCTTTTCACTGCACTTTACGCGCCAAATGTAATGCACACACGTTTCAGCGTCGAAACAAGCCCAACGGCTCGCAAATCGCGATGATTTCGTCGATTTTGACGAAAATTGACCGTCATTTCCATCCCGTTTGAGATATTTCGACGTTTAAGCGCTCTTTTCACTGCACTTTACGCGCCAAATGTAATGCACACACGTTTCAGCGTCGAAACAAGCCCAACGGCTCGCAAATCGCGATGATTTCGTCGATTTTGACGAAAATTGACCGTCATTTCCATCCCGTTTGAGATATTTCGACGTTTAAGCGCTCTTTTCACTGCACTTTACGCGCCAAATGTAATGCACACACGTTTCAGCGTCGAAACAAGCCCAACGGCTCGCAAATCGCGATGATTTCGTCGATTTTGACGAAAATTGACCGTCATTTCCATCCCGTTTGAGATATTTCGACGTTTAAGCGCTCTTTTCACTGCACTTTACGCGCCAAATGTAATGCACACACGTTTCAGCGTCGAAACAAGCCCAACGGCTCGCAAATCGCGATGATTTCGTCGATTTTGACGAAAATTGACCGTCATTTCCATCCCGTTTGAGATATTTCGACGTTTAAGCGCTCTTTTCACTGCACTTTACGCGCCAAATGTAATGCACACACGTTTCAGCGTCGAAACAAGCCCAACGGCTCGCAAATCGCGATGATTTCGTCGATTTTGACGAAAATTGACCGTCATTTCCATCCCGTTTGAGATATTTCGACGTTTAAGCGCTCTTTTCACTGCACTTTACGCGCCAAATGTAATGCACACACGTTTCAGCGTCGAAACAAGCCCAACGGCTCGCAAATCGCGATGATTTCGTCGATTTTGACGAAAATTGACCGTCATTTCCATCCCGTTTGAGATATTTCGACGTTTAAGCGCTCTTTTCACTGCACTTTACGCGCCAAATGTAATGCACACACGTTTCAGCGTCGAAACAAGCCCAACGGTTCGCAAATCGCGATGATTTCGTCGATTTTGACGAAAATTGACCGTCATTTCCATCCCGTTTGAGATATTTCGACGTTTAAGCGCTCTTTTCACTGCACTTTACGCGCCAAATGTAATGCACACACGTTTCAGCGTCGAAACAAGCCCAACGGCTCGCAAATCGCGATGATTTCGTCGATTTTGACGAAAATTGACCGTCATTTCCATCCCGTTTGAGATATTTCGACGTTTAAGCGCTCTTTTCACTGCACTTTTACGCGCCAAATGTAATGCACACACGTTTCAGCGTCGAAACAAGCCCAACGGCTCGCAAATCGCGATGATTTCGTCGATTTTGACGAAAATTGACCGTCATTTCCATCCCGTTTGAGATATTTCGACGTTTAAGCGCTCTTTTCACTGCACTTTACGCGCCAAATGTAATGCACACACGTTTCAGCGTCGAAACAAGCCCAACGGCTCGCAAATCGCGATGATTTCGTCGATTTTGACGAAAATTGACCGTCATTTCCATCCCGTTTGAGATATTTCGACGTTTAAGCGCTCTTTTCACTGCACTTTACGCGCCAAATGTAATGCACACACGTTTCAGCGTCGAAACAAGCCCAACGGCTCGCAAATCGCGATGATTTCGTCGATTTTGACGAAAATTGACCGTCATTTCCATCCCGTTTGAGATATTTCGACGTTTAAGCGCTCTTTTCACTGCACTTTACGCGCCAAATGTAATGCACACACGTTTCAGCGTCGAAACAAGCCCAACGGCTCGCAAATCGCGATGATTTCGTCGATTTTGACGAAAATTGACCGTCATTTCCATCCCGTTTGAGATATTTCGACGTTTAAGCGCTCTTTTCACTGCACTTTACGCGCCAAATGTAATGCACACACGTTTCAGCGTCGAAACAAGCCCAACGGCTCGCAAATCGCGATGATTTCGTCGATTTTGACGAAAATTGACCGTCATTTCCATCCCGTTTGAGATATTTCGACGTTTAAGCGCTCTTTTCACTGCACTTTACGCGCCAAATGTAATGCACACACGTTTCAGCGTCGAAACAAGCCCAACGGCTCGCAAATCGCGATGATTTCGTCGATTTTGACGAAAATTGACCGTCATTTCCATCCCGTTTGAGATATTTCGACGTTTAAGCGCTCTTTTCACTGCACTTTACGCGCCAAATGTAATGCACACACGTTTCAGCGTCGAAACAAGCCCAACGGCTCGCAAATCGCGATGATTTCGTCGATTTTGACGAAAATTGACCGTCATTTCCATCCCGTTTGAGATATTTCGACGTTTAAGCGCTCTTTTCACTGCACTTTACGCGCCAAATGTAATGCACACACGTTTCAGCGTCGAAACAAGCCCAACGGCTCGCAAATCGCGATGATTTCGTCGATTTTGACGAAAATTGACCGTCATTTCCATCCCGTTTGAGATATTTCGACGTTTAAGCGCTCTTTTCACTGCACTTTACGCGCCAAATGTAATGCACACACGTTTCAGCGTCGAAACAAGCCCAACGGCTCGCAAATCGCGATGATTTCGTCGATTTTGACGAAAATTGACCGTCATTTCCATCCCGTTTGAGATATTTCGACGTTTAAGCGCTCTTTTCACTGCACTTTACGCGCCAAATGTAATGCACACACGTTTCAGCGTCGAAACAAGCCCAACGGCTCGCAAATCGCGATGATTTCGTCGATTTTGACGAAAATTGACCGTCATTTCCATCCCGTTTGAGATATTTCGACGTTTAAGCGCTCTTTTCACTGCACTTTACGCGCCAAATGTAATGCACACACGTTTCAGCGTCGAAACAAGCCCAACGGCTCGCAAATCGCGATGATTTCGTCGATTTTGACGAAAATTGACCGTCATTTCCATCCCGTTTGAGATATTTCGACGTTTAAGCGCTCTTTTCACTGCACTTTACGCGCCAAATGTAATGCACACACGTTTCAGCGTCGAAACAAGCCCAACGGCTCGCAAATCGCGATGATTTCGTCGATTTTGACGAAAATTGACCGTCATTTCCATCCCGTTTGAGATATTTCGACGTTTAAGCGCTCTTTTCACTGCACTTTACGCGCCAAATGTAATGCACACACGTTTCAGCGTCGAAACAAGCCCAACGGCTCGCAAATCGCGATGATTTCGTCGATTTTGACGAAAATTGACCGTCATTTCCATCCCGTTTGAGATATTTCGACGTTTAAGCGCTCTTTTCACTGCACTTTACGCGCCAAATGTAATGCACACACGTTTCAGCGTCGAAACAAGCCCAACGGCTCGCAAATCGCGATGATTTCGTCGATTTTGACGAAAATTGACCGTCATTTCCATCCCGTTTGAGATATTTCGACGTTTAAGCGCTCTTTTCACTGCACTTTACGCGCCAAATGTAATGCACACACGTTTCAGCGTCGAAACAAGCCCAACGGCTCGCAAATCGCGATGATTTCGTCGATTTTGACGAAAATTGACCGTCATTTCCATCCCGTTTGAGATATTTCGACGTTTAAGCGCTCTTTTCACTGCACTTTACGCGCCAAATGTAATGCACACACGTTTCAGCGTCGAAACAAGCCCAACGGCTCGCAAATCGCGATGATTTCGTCGATTTTGACGAAAATTGACCGTCATTTCCATCCCGTTTGAGATATTTCGACGTTTAAGCGCTCTTTTCACTGCACTTTACGCGCCAAATGTAATGCACACACGTTTCAGCGTCGAAACAAGCCCAACGGCTCGCAAATCGCGATGATTTCGTCGATTTTGACGAAAATTGACCGTCATTTCCATCCCGTTTGAGATATTTCGACGTTTAAGCGCTCTTTTCACTGCACTTTACGCGCCAAATGTAATGCACACACGTTTCAGCGTCGAAACAAGCCCAACGGCTCGCAAATCGCGATGATTTCGTCGATTTTGACGAAAATTGACCGTCATTTCCATCCCGTTTGAGATATTTCGACGTTTAAGCGCTCTTTTCACTGCACTTTACGCGCCAAATGTAATGCACACACGTTTCAGCGTCGAAACAAGCCCAACGGCTCGCAAATCGCGATGATTTCGTCGATTTTGACGAAAATTGACCGTCATTTCCATCCCGTTTGAGATATTTCGACGTTTAAGCGCTCTTTTCACTGCACTTTACGCGCCAAATGTAATGCACACACGTTTCAGCGTCGAAACAAGCCCAACGGCTCGCAAATCGCGATGATTTCGTCGATTTTGACGAAAATTGACCGTCATTTCCATCCCGTTTGAGATATTTCGACGTTTAAGCGCTCTTTTCACTGCACTTTACGCGCCAAATGTAATGCACACACGTTTCAGCGTCGAAACAAGCCCAACGGCTCGCAAATCGCGATGATTTCGTCGATTTTGACGAAAATTGACCGTCATTTCCATCCCGTTTGAGATATTTCGACGTTTAAGCGCTCTTTTCACTGCACTTTACGCGCCAAATGTAATGCACACACGTTTCAGCGTCGAAACAAGCCCAACGGTTCGCAAATCGCGATGATTTCGTCGATTTTGACGAAAATTGACCGTCATTTCCATCCCGTTTGAGATATTTCGACGTTTAAGCGCTCTTTTCACTGCACTTTTCGCGCCAAATGTAATGCACACACGTTTCAGCGTCGAAACAAGCCCAACGGCTCGCAAATCGCGATGATTTCGTCGATTTTGACGAAAATTGACCGTCATTTCCATCCCGTTTGAGATATTTCGACGTTTAAGCGCTCTTTTCACTGCACTTTACGCGCCAAATGTAATGCACACACGTTTCGGCGTCGAAACAAGCCCAACGGCTCGCAAATCGCGATGATTTCGTCGATTTTGACGAAAATTGACCGTCATTTCCATCCCGTTTGAGATATTTCGACGTTTAAGCGCTCTTTTCACTGCACTTTACGCGCCAAATGTAATGCACACACGTTTCAGCGTCGAAACAAGCCCAACGGCTCGCAAATCGCGATGATTTCGTCGATTTTGACGAAAATTGACCGTCATTTCCATCCCGTTTGAGATATTTCGACGTTTAAGCGCTCTTTTCACTGCACTTTACGCGCCAAATGTAATGCACACACGTTTTCAGCGTCGAAACAAGCCCAACGGCTCGCAAATCGCGATGATTTCGTCGATTTTGACGAAAATTGACCGTCATTTCCATCCCGTTTGAGATATTTTCGACGTTTAAGCGCTCTTTTCACTGCACTTTACGCGCCAAATGTAATGCACACACGTTTCAGCGTCGAAACAAGCCCAACGGCTCGCAAATCGCGATGATTTCGTCGATTTTGACGAAAATTGACCGTCATTTCCATCCCGTTTGAGATATTTCGACGTTTAAGCGCTCTTTTCACTGCACTTTACGCGCCAAATGTAATGCACACACGTTTCAGCGTCGAAACAAGCCCAACGGCTCGCAAATCGCGATGATTTCGTCGATTTTGACGAAAATTGACCGTCATTTCCATCCCGTTTGAGATATTTCGACGTTTAAGCGCTCTTTTCACTGCACTTTACGCGCCAAATGTAATGCACACACGTTTCAGCGTCGAAACAAGCCCAACGGCTCGCAAATCGCGATGATTTCGTCGATTTTGACGAAAATTGACCGTCATTTCCATCCCGTTTGAGATATTTCGACGTTTAAGCGCTCTTTTCACTGCACTTTACGCGCCAAATGTAATGCACACACGTTTCAGCGTCGAAACAAGCCCAACGGCTCGCAAATCGCGATGATTACGTCGATTTTGACGAAAATTGACCGTCATTTCCATCCCGCTTGAGATATTTCGACGTTTAAGCGCTCTTTTCACTGCACTTTACGCGCCAAATGTAATGCACACACGTTTCAGCGTCGAAACAAGCCCAACGGCTCGCAAATCGCGATGATTTCGTCGATTTTGACGAAAATTGACTGTCATTTCCATCCCGTTTGAGATATTTCGACGTTTAAGCGCTCTTTTCACTGCACTTTACGCGCCAAATGTAATGCACACACGTGTCAGCGTCGAAACAAGCCCAACGGCTCGCAAATCGCGATGATTTCGTCGATATTGACGAAAATTGACCGTCATTTCCATCCCGTTTGAGATATTTCGACGTTTAAGCGCTCTTTTCACTGCACTTTACGCGCCAAATGTGATGCACACACGTTTCAGCGTCGAAACAAGCCGAACGGCTCGCAAATCGCGATGATTACGTCGATTTTGACGAAAATTGACCGTCATTTCCATCCCGCTTGAGATATTTCGACGTTTAAGCGCTCTTTTCACTGCACTTTACGCGCCAAATGTAATGCACACACGTTTCAGCGTCGAAACAAGCCCAACGGCTCGCAAATCGCGATGATTTCGTCGATTTTGACGAAAATCTGACTGTCATTTCCATCCCGTTTGAGATATTTCGACGTTTAAGCGCTCTTTTCGCTGCACT
>JACSOB010000294.1:0-24807 GCA_019677175.1 Bombus sylvicola | reverse complement strand
GTTCCTACCTTGGTCATTGGGTAAAGACGTATGTTTTAGGATGGGCTGGCTGCCTTCGTGAAAGTTCGCGCGCGGGTGACCTTGCACTGGGGGAAAACCCGCGTGTCCGGTCTTCCTGAGATGTAGCATAAAAATAAAGCAATTTCGTATTTTATGGGTTTTTTCCGATAGGTCCTAAAATACCTGGACTGTACAATAGGCCCACTGTCTATGATGGGTCCGCATTACAGTACCCTTGACCTTCGTCCTGCCCGAGGCTCGCGTCTGGTGGTCATACCGTCGCGGTAATTACCAGGCGACCACTCCAAATCTCGAACACCTACAAATACCCCTTCATCTGCCCTGGTATCAAATTTTTCTCCCCTCGGGCTTCTCAGGTACCAGACTCTGCGCCCAAATACTCTCGGTGTTTTGATCTGCCCTTGGATGTCGCATCCCTTACCTTTCCATAATTCCAATGGGATCTTGTCTCCCACAGAAGCGGATGGGCATAGGTTTCTTATTTGACACGCAGCGTTCACAGCTTCTCACCACATATAGTCAGGGAGCCCTGATTGGATGAGTAAACACTTAGACATCTCAACCAGGGTTCTGTTTGCTCGTTCGGAAACTCCAAAATTTTGCTCAGGCTTCCTAGGGACAGTCTTTCTGTGTAAGATGCCTTTCTCCTTCAGGTAACTTTCAAAATCTTTCCCGGTGTACTCACCTCCATTATCAGTTTGGAGAGCACTTATTTTGGACTGGTGTAAAGCCTCCACTTCCATCTGGTATTCCTTGAAGCACTTAAGTACTTCACACTTCCTACAGATGATCCTAACGTACATGAAACGAGAGAAATTATCAATGAAAGTCACAAAGTAAGTACCTCCGCCTAATGACTTGCACGGAGCTCTGCCAATAACATCGCTGTGAACAATCTCTAAAGGGCGTTGACACATGTGATGAGCTGTCCTCGGAAATGACACTTCTGTCATTTTTCCTTTCACGCAGACTCCACATAGTTCCTGTTTCCTCGAGTCCTCTTTCACGCTACTTATAGGGATCTTTCTCATTGCATTTCCATCCAGGTACCTAATCTCTCGTGCCACGATACAATACTCTTGTATGACCTCAATGCCTCCGTCATCTTTCCCAGGCACCTCCTGATCGCTTCCCACGTGGATGTTTGCTACGTGCCCTTCAGATGGTATTGTCCCCAGGTAGTACACATTGTCTCCTACCCTTGAGTTGAATACAACGTCTCCATCATCAAGTGTTCCAACGGCCACATCTCTCGTACACACTGTGGCGACACACTTCATTGCCAGTTGCCTGATCGAGATTAGATTCACATCTAGCTCAGGCACCCATAGAGCGTTCGACAAGTATAGGGTCCAACTGCCACAGTCATCTTCACAACGATCGTTCTCTTTCGCTTAACCTTCAGGTATCCCTTGCCAATCCTGATCTGTCCGGCTGCAGGCGCGAAGTCCACGAACCGATGCCTGTCCGCTGTCATGTGAATCGAGGCCTCCGAATCAAGGTAACTGATCCCATCTCTTACCATGTGGCTCATGGACAATAAAGCTAACGCAGAGATAAGTCCCTTGGACCTCGATTTGTTTTCTGATTTTCTCTCCTTCTTGCTGTCTTCTTCTTGTATCCTTTTCTCTCTTTGATTTTTCTCCTCCTTATCTCCCTTCCCTTCTTGGCACTGGTACGAAATGTGGCCCCGTTTTCTACATTTGTAGCACTTCTGGTCATTTGGGTGTCTGTGCTTTGACCTCGCGCCATCTTTGTTCTGTTGAGGCTTGGGCCTCCATTATTTCCAGGCCGCCATTGCGCTGTTTTTCTTGGCCGAGTCCGCAGTCGCATCGATCCTTCTTTCTTCGAGTGGAAGATCGGATTCACGACCCTCGCGGTTAGATCCTTATTGATCCTTGTTGCTCTCAGGTACGTCGCGTAATTTGGATCCTCCACGAGGCCTGCCAAAAGGAAACATGCCATAACATGGTCCTCAATTTTTATATCTACACTAGACAACTTATCGCACAGGTCCTGGATCCTTCCGCAGTACGTGGAGATATCCATGCTGCATAAAACGATGTCCATCGACGTAGATCTAACATAGTATAACATTCGTAGATATAACATTCGTAGGGCGAACATGCCGGAGAATGTACGCACGTGCTTTGTTGTCCATTTTCATACAGTCTGGTCTCAACCTTTCTGCTGCCATAAATCCTGGCTCTGTTATTTAATAAGGTTTTGGGTTTTGTTAAATAACGATTCACTTAGATTCGTTTTCTCCAATATATTTCAGTCTTGTATAACAGTCTTATTGCACGTCTTACCACTGCGGAACCTCCAAGTCAATAGAACAACGTGGTCGACTTCTAAGACAAAAGAGCGTCGTTAGAAGTCGTACCAACCTAGCTTGTAGAAACGAGTGATCATACCAACTTAACATTTCTTAACACTCCCCTTTGATCGCTAGTTTCTACTAGCCCCATAGCTTTGGTAAATTTCTGAGTCTTAATTCTATTTAACCCTTTGGTAAGAATGTCAGCGACATTCTCCGGACTAGGAACATAAGTATAATCTAATACCCCCCTCGATACGCAGTTCTTAACGTAAAAATAGCGCACTTGGACGTGCTTAGAACTCTCGGCAACTATTTCGTCCTTTGACCATGAAATAGCTCCGATATTATCGCAGAATATCTTGCAGGGGCGAGGGCAATATGACAGTTGACGCAATTCCTTTAACAATAAAGAAATCCACACTGTTTCCCTTGCTGCTTCCTGCATTGCCACGAATTCCGCTTCGCACGTCGACTGAGCTATAATCGGTTGTTTTTTGGATAGCCAGGATATCGCAGCACCAGCGTGTATAAACACATACCCGCTCCTGGATTTCCTGTCTACCGTACAACCCGCAAAATCCGAGTCACAAAACACTTTCAGAGGTTGCCCGGTCCTCTGGTACACTAACTTCAAGTCTTTGGTCTTTAATAAATATTTGAATACCCGCTTCACTGCTTTCCAATCGGATACAGTCGGATTCGCGCATCTTTGGCTCAATTTCCCTATTGCACACGCAACATCAGGACGACTTACAGTAGCGACATACATTATGTGCCCCACAGCTTGTTCATATAATTTCCTGTCGAAAGGCTCATCACGTTCAATATCAAAACCAGCCTCACATTCCCTAGCTAGAGGTGTCGATACTCCCACCACCCCAACCTCGTGAGTAATGTCAAACAGGTCCAGCATTTGACCTATCTGTACAGATTGATCGAACACTACCATGGTGCTGTTTGGCTTACTCAGGTGGATGGACAGAAATTGAGTGTCCACACCTAGCATTCTAACCTCTAATTTATCCTTAATCCTAGTTTTGAATATCTCAATCCACTCATTCGTCCCAAACACAAGGATGTCGTCCACATACACAGCTACAATCAATTTTTTAGATGCATCCACATACACACATGGATCACTCACGCATGGGTTCAGACTCATACCCCTTAAAATACTATCGATGTGCCTAAACCACATTCTCCCAGCTTGCTTCAGTCCATACAGGCTCTTTTTGAGCTTACACACAAATTTAGTTCTGTCCTTGCCCGGAACTCTAAAGAGTTCTGGTTGCTCCATGTATATATCCTCATCCAGAGGGCTGTTGAGATATGCACATTCCACATCGATGTGCTCGTAAATCCACTCATTCTCCGCACATAGAGCAAGCAGAATTCTTAGAGTTCTGCGCTTCACTATCGGACTAAAGGTTTCTGAATAGTCTACTCCAGGCCTCTGCCAGAATCCCCGAGCTACTAGCCTAGCCTTATACCTATTAGGGTCTCTCTTTATTACAAGCACCCACTTACAATCTATAACGTTTTTGTTTAAGGGTCTTTGCACAATGTCCCACACATCTTTATCCTTTAAATTGTCTAGTTCCTTCTTTATTGCCTCAGTCCACTTTTGAGCGTCTGGCCCACTCAGGGCTTCATGCACATTCACAGGTACACATATGTTTTGAGCTTTGCAAACAGTCGCAGTGTGGGCACAACAAACACATGTTTTCGGTTTTTGTAGTCTTGCCGACCTCCTCGGTACAAACGGTACACTCACAGTATTCACTGGACTGTCCTCACACGTTAAACTATCCATAAAGTAGTCGGTTTCCCCTTCGTCGTTTTCTCCGTCACTTTGTGTCTCGACGTCAGGTTGACCGGCTTCTCCCCTATGTTCAAAGGTTTCTACGTCCCATATCCATTCCGAGGACTTATCCTTTATATGGTTCGTTTCCACCTTAGTGCTCTTGTATGGAAACGTGTTCTCCTCAAATCTGACATGACAGGATATTACCACCTTCTGGGTCTTCGGCAGGTAAATCCTATAACCCTTGACCTGTCTGTCATATTCCACAAATATCCCCTCATCCGCTCTGCTCTCGAATTTTCCTCCGCTTGGACTCTTTAGATACCAGACTCTGCATCCAAACACTCTCAGTCTGTTTATCTCCCCTTGGAGGTCACATCCCTTACCCTTCCATAATTCCAGTGGGATCTTGTCTCCGATGGCAGCGGATGGGCATAGGTTCCGTATATGGCATGCCGTGTTCACAGCCTCCCCCCACAGATAGTCGGGGAGTCCAGATTGGATGAGTAAGCATCTGGACATCTCGACCAGGGTTCTGTTCGCTCGTTCAGAGACCCCATTTTGTTCAGGGTTTCTAGGAACAGTTTTCCTGTGTAAGATGCCTTTCTCCTTCAGGTAGTTCTCGAAGTTTTCTCCTGTGTACTCACCTCCGTTATCTGTTTGAAGGGCACTTATCTTGGATTGGTGTAAAGCCTCCACCTCCGCCTGGTACTCCTTGAAACACTTGAGTGCTTCATTCTTCCTGCTGATGATTCTGACGTGCATGAACCGAGAAAAATCGTCTATGAACGTTATGAAATAGTTACCTCCGTCCAGCGACTTGCATTGTGTTCTCCCACTAATATCGCTGTGAACTATTTCTAAAGGACGCCGACACATGTGGTGGGCGGTCTTCGGAAATGGTACTTTTGTCATTTTCCCCTTTACGCAGACCCCGCATGGTTCCTCATGTATCCTAGAGTCCTCCTTCACGCTCCTTACAGGGATTTTTCTCATTGCAATCCCATGTAGATGACCTAACCTCTCGTGCCATGATACGACCCCTTTGTACGCCTTAGCTTCAATAACCTCGGCGTGGTCGTTATCGTTTCCAGGTTCTTCTTGATCGTTCTCCATGGAAACGTTTGCTGCATGCCTTTCTGGTGGTATTGTCTCTAAGTAGTACACGTTGTCTCCTACCTTTGAGTTGAATACCACGTCTCCATCATCATGTGTGCCGACGGCCTCATCCTTCGTACATACTGTGGTGACGCCTTTCACTGCCAATTGCCTGATCGATATTAGATTTACACCTAATTCGGGCACCCACAGGGCGTTCGACAAGGATAGAGTCCACCCGCCGCAGTCCTTAGTCATCTTCACGACGATCGTGCCTTTTCCCTTGACTTCCAGGTACCCCTTACCAATCCGGATCTGTCCGGTCGCAGGCACGAAGTCCACGAACCGATACCTATCTGGAGTCATATGGTTTGAGGCTCCCGAATCGAGATAGCTGATCCTATCCCTTTCCACATGGTTGGTAGATGACAAGGCCAATGTGGAGACAAGTCCCTTGATTTTCGGCTTATCTTCCACTTTGTTTTCTGGGTCTTTCCTTTCCTCTTGGCAGTTGTATGATATGTGGCCTCGTTTTCCACATTTATAGCATTTTTTATCTTTTGGTTCTTGCTGTTTTTTCCTGGCGCCATTTTGTCTTTGTTGGGGCTTGGCCTTCAATTGTTTATAAGCCGCCATTGCGCTGTTCTTCTCAGAGGGGCCCATGGCCGCTTCCATTCTCCTTTCCTCAAGTAGGAGATCGGATTTCACGACTCTCGATGTTAGACTCTTATCGAGTCTTACCGTCCTAAGATATGTCGCGTAGTTCGGGTCCGACACGAGGCCGGCTAAAATGAAACACGCCTTCATATGATCTTCGATTATTAAACCTGCGTTGGAAACCTTTTTGCACAAGTCGTATATCCTCCCGCAGTACGTCCCGATGTCCATATCGGGGGTTTTTTCTATGGTACCCAAGTCCCGTATGCATAGGACAATGTCCATCGACGTGGATCTTCCATGGACGTCCTCTAGCGCCTTCCAACAATCCCTCGCTGTCCTCAAGGATTCAATTTCTCCGATGAATTCGGGGCGAATATGTCGGAAAAGATACGCACGTGCCATATTGTCCTTCCTCATGCATTCTGGGTCCAGCCTTTGTGCTTCCGTAAACCCTGGTTCTATTGCCTCCCAGCAACCCAGGAAAATTAACGAGGCTTCCGTCATCGTCCTCTAATAATCGTAGTTGTCCTTTCTTAGGACCGGCTTCATATCGCTATCCGCAACACTTACTTGGTCGTGTTCGGCCATGGCGTGGTTTCTTCTCGGATTATCTTATAAAACACAAAAATCCAGAAAAATAATACCGTTTTTCTCCGCAGTGGAAGCGTGCTGGGCCCATAACCTGTTATTTAATAAGGTTTTGGGTTTTGTTAAATAACGATTCACTTAGATTCGTTTTCTCCAATATATTTCAGTCTTGTATAACAGTCTTATTGCACGTCTTACCACTGCGGAACCTCCAAGTCAATAGAACAACGTGGTCGACTTCTAAGACAAAAGAGCGTCGTTAGAAGTCGTACCAACCTAGCTTGTAGAAACGAGTGATCATACCAACTTAACATTTCTTAACAGGCTCTACTGCATCCCAGCAGCCCAGGAAAACTAACGAGGCTTCCGTCATTGTCTTCCAATATTCATAATTGCACTTTCTCAGGATCGGGTTCATATCCTTGTCCACATCACACATTCCCTCCTGGGGACCTGGCGTGGTCTCTTCTCGGATAGTCTCAGAATAATCAAAAACTCAAAAATAACTCTCCTTATTATCGCAGTTTACTGCCCTGGGCCCATAACCTGTTCACTGATGTAGGTTTCGGGTTGATAATTAAACGATTAAACACAGATTCGATTTTTCTCTCTATATTTTTTCACCTCGTACAACACGTCTTAACACACAGGATACACTTAGTCAATTAACACGTGGTCGACTTCTATGACAAAAGAGCGTCGTTAGAAGTCGTACCAACTTAGCTTGTAGTTACTAGCGATCATGGCAACTTATCTTTTCTCAACAAATGTAAATTTATTTAGAAATGAGACGGGTAAAAAACAAAATGAACCTGATTATGAGTCCCTTCTTCATAAAATTGTATTTATATTGTTTTTTGTTAAAAGAGAAAATGTAACGTTTATATAGTCAGTACACAAAATATAATATAATCCATAGTAAAATTATTATACCGGATATTTTGGTGATCTGATGTATCCAGTACAACCTGAAACAACCGAAAATATATGTATTTATATTAGTTCCTATTTTTTTATACTAAGATATTTTTATACGCACCTTGCTAACCGTTGTCGGGCTATTGACCTGAACTCTTGTTTTAGAATAAATTTCCTAATTCCCATCAGGTAAATTGCAACATACTTCTCCCAATCCATATCCCGTAAATTTAGTTTGACCATATCGCTGTCGTTCAACATTTTTACTTTCCTCGCTAAGTCGCAACAGATATCTCTTTGGAAAGTCCATTCGTGCGTGGTGAAATATGCTGTCAATGTGAAGAGCTTATTGCCGTTTTTCAGAAGTTTCATCATTCTGAAATATCATTTTTAATTATTATTACAGATGAAGACAGAGATTATCCCAGAAAGATTGTTCTCGTTGTTCGAGGATCGCGAGAATACTCACATTGGTTTACTACCTCGAAGTCTTAAAAAGACATCTATGGAATACGCAGGCAGAACATATGGAATTATACTCAGCACGTTGAAAATATATTTATTAGCTATCATTGGACAACCCGGGTACCATAGCGTATCGTTCAGTGGCGTTTCTCTGCTGCACTTCAACACGACATCTTTCAACTGACCCCATCTTGTCAATTGAAACATTTACATTTGTATACTTATTAGAATTATACTTAAAGCAAAGTTTATCATCCGAGTACCGCGGAAAATATTATGGAATTGGTATAAATATTATTTTGTATCACTACTTTTCTAAATTGAAGTATTGAGAGCAAAAGTGGACTTCTGTTTTCTACGTTTGTTTGAGCATTGTCTACACTACTTAAATAAACTGAATTTTTTGCAATACTGTAACAATCGAATTACATGAGTTGAAAAAGATTCGTAATAAACTTTACTTAAAAGGGTTAGCGTTACTCGTGCAGTTGTAAACTTTAACTTCGTGACCACGACGTAGCGTGACATGCCATGCAGTACATATTATCGTGTCAACTACGAAATCGACAGGCACTACATCCAATCTTGCATCTTTCCTAGCCAGTATTGCTGTTGCACATCCTTTACTGACTAGCAGAAGGATACCTGGTAACATTAAATTGGTTTAGAAATTATTTGTGATTTTCTATTTCCAGATATGTAGCGCTAATTAGATTGGAAAGAATTCTCGTAATTGTGAGCAACAACAAACTTGAACTATAATACTGATGATCTAGTGGAAATCCCTCATTTAGCTTCCCACAAACCCAAAGATTAACTCCACTTTTCTGAAATCTGCGGGGTATTGAACATTTATCATTGTAAAAGATTTCTGAAAACACCTGTTATTGCAGAAATATTCTCTAGCCAACCAGGACATGGTTCTTTCAAAGAGGCACCAATTATGCTTGGTCGCACTATCGCAACTGGCAGATCTTTGCACTTGCTTGCTATAATCTGCTCTGCCAAATTCTTACTGAATGTGTATGTGTTTGGATAAGTTTTTAAAATCCTTTTCTCTATTTGGTTGATCGACGTTTTGTCGAATTTGTCACACATATCGATCACCCCTGAAGGTTTCAAGCTCGTGCTGCGGAGATAATAATATGTGAACATATTCTTCACGCTATAATTACAAATATTATATTCGTAAACTATGCAACAACGTTTGCGCATAACTTATTCTTACGTATAAACTTTTTCCCCGATCTCATGTAGATTCGCGTTACTAAAAGCTGTGCTAACGTGGACGAAGCTAATAGGATGCCTCAGTTCGTTCCAAAGTTCGATGACACGAGCAGTACCTTTCGTATTCACATTAATAGCCACGTGTAACGGCTCGTTGAATCTCACAGTGGCCGCGGCGTGAAACACTATGTTTACTTTTTCTATCAACAGATTTCTATCTTCTCGCGAAAGACCTAAATCTGGCAGACTCACGTCACCTTTCACGGGGTAAACTCGGCTCAAAACTGATGGGTTCTTTGCTTTGACGCCATCGTAAATCTGAAAACGAAAAGATATAAGCTCAATTCCATAAAAGAAAGTTAGCCAATTTGGGTTCTGACAGGCTGAATCATTGAAAGAAACAAGAATTGTATTTACGAACGGGATCATCTATCAGCTTCTTAAATCGTTGTTCTAGCGCTTCGTTCGTTTTTGGACGAATTAGTATAAAGATGGCAGTGATGCGCGGACACACGCGCATCAGTTTTTCCAGAAGACCTATTCCCACGAACCCGGTTGCTCCAGTCACAAGAATCCCATTACCGGCGTAGAATTCCTCGAGAGTATTCATTTTATTCAACCTTTTGTTGATCCAATTTTCATTCGATTCTTTATTGATTGTATCCATGTTCCAGAATCGTCACACTTTCAGTCCCAATATTTTCCACTGAATTATCAAATAGGAAGTGGAAAAATTTTTTAAATAATATAGAAAATTTATTATGGTTAATATCTCAAGCTTAAACAATCTTTTTGTAGTGTCCTTTGGTTTCTTTATTTTTTGTTTTATTTATATATGTGTGAATATTGTAGTATACAGTGATCGGTAATTTGTGTGGAAAATGTGTGTGGTGCATGCGAGACAGTGTTCGACCAAATTTAGTAGTAGTTCAAGAATATTTAATGCCTATGTGATTTTCTTGTGTCATCCGTGAACGAGATGATTGCGGTGCACATGTGAAATATGTATAAACATTGTTTATATGTGCTCTTATTTATTCATTATTTATGGACGCAAAAGGACTCATACTTCCGATATGCCGTCATAGGTTTCAATGAGTGAACAGGTTTAATCTATAATCGATGATTTTTTTTAGAAAATGTCGCGCAGAATGGTTTACGTCTCCGAACGTCATATCCTTCATCTTTATGACTTGGACGAGATAAGCTGCTGCCCACCGATCGTTCGTGTAAGAAACAAGGCGCACTCTTTTTGTGCTCCATTTGCATCTTACTTAGCTCCAGGAATGTGCAATAATTTTATATTATCCTTTTTGTGTATATTATAGTGCATTAATTTCTACGTTATTTAGTTTTCTAACTTTCTGTTTGATCTTTACAATACCAAGCCTTTTATTGTACAAGTTGTGTTATAAAGGTTTAATATGTTAAATATTGTACACGTACATGTATATAGTATACAAGTGTAGAAAATTATTATAATTAACTAACAACAATTTTGTAAAAACATTGAACATAAAGCCATTTTAACTCTTGAATTTCTATGAAAGGATGTTTATATTCAATGGGATGTTCAAATATTCAAAAGGATGTTCTTATTCAAAGAGATATTTTGACACAGCGTCTAAATAATTAACAAATATATTTCTAAAGAAAGTGATAAATAAAATAAGGGAAATGTATTTTATCACGATGTAGGATATTTTACTTCAACTTACTAATGTAGTTGCGTAAATATATAATCTTTCCATTACCATTTCATGGTTTCTTTTATATGTAATCTAAAAACAAGAGATTTTACCATTTAAGATGTAAAATGATTAAAATATCTCGCACGGTTGTTGTAGTCACCGCGAAGCGTATTTTCATCTTTCATAAACCCGAAAAGTCGAAGACAGCCCTAACAATAATTTATGAAAACCCGATCCTAAACTCAATTTTTGCCAAAACTACGATTACATCTACTGACTGGCTGTAAATTATTGAATTATCACAATAATAAACCATTTTGCTGCGTAAAATGTAAAATACAAAATATTTGAGAACTCAGAAACTTCGTTTAAACTTTTGTAATAATTAATAACCCGATGATAGCTTTTGATATATATGATCTTGCACGTATATTAACCCAATCCGGCCGTTGGCGTGTTTTACTGCCAGTACCTCTGGTATTCTTTTATAGTTACTCCACCTGTTTCCCGTCCGTTGACGACTACGTCGCGACTGTGGTCGCCTCGGGCCCAAGTTTATTATCACAAATCACGAACAAATACAATTTGCAGAATACGGAAATTGTATAACTTACTACGCCCACGGGTAATATTGGTAATAATGAATGACAGTTAGTGAAGGACACAATTTAATACAGAATAACAAGGAATCGCCTGTTACTTGATAGTATTTTCACTGTGTATTGTTTCCCAAAGATCGAACAAAAATGCGACTTTACGATAGTAGATACCGATACGTCCGTCACAGTACTGTAACGATATTCTATGTGTCGCTCCTCTAAATACTCATATTTGTAATAACATCGCCCTACTACTGCAACTGGATAATGCTATGCATGAATCATTTGATTAATATATTTATCTCAAAAATCAAACAAGAAGTAGCCTTGAGTGGTTTTTGATCGTAAAAGGTCAACAGGAATTGATCTTTTGTCACTGATTGCTCCTACAGCTTGCATTTTAATGACATTTGCATTACATACAACTTCTTATTGGTCAGGATGAAGGGAAAAATATTTGCATTACAAATTCCATTTCTGATAATTACGGATGATTTTTTCTGGTGGAGTTGAAAAACAATAACGCAGAGCCAGTGTAAAAACTATTCATATAGTGCATAATCTTAACAAAATTGTAATATAACATCGTTTATTACAAAATTTTTTGCAAATGAAAGATATATACGTATCCTTACAAATCCTCAAAATAATTAAAAAAAAAGTATTCGATAATCTATTCCTATTATGAAAATATTAATAAATATCTGGTTAATGGTACACATATATGTGTAATACATATTTGTCGAGTTAGCGCTTCATAGAATGAAACGTACATAAATATAAAAAAAATAATCTGTATTAAAGCCTAAAAAAATGGGCTTAAAGACAATTTCTTCCTGATGCAAGGTAACTATCCAAAGCCCAATGATACACGATACACAATGTTATACAATACAATGCTAATCCACGAGCGTTGATCTTGCATCGTGTTTGGAAACGCTTATAAACAGCTCCGCAATATAAACGTTATTGAAAATATATGGGAAAATCATTTAAAGAAGGCTTTCTTAAAAAAATGGAAAAATATTTCAAGTAGAACACTCATCAATTTAATAACGCCATTTGATTTGATTCAACGCCACGAGAGTTTCAAACCATAATAAAATTAGAAGCAAACTTCTCTAACAAAAAAAGGCCGCGAACAGTCAGATTCCGATTTTGTTAAAACTTTGCAGGTTTGAAGAACAGCGCAAAATATTAAACACGTATTCTCTTTTAGCCACGCTAACTCAAGTTTATAAAGTGAAACCACCCTCTAAAGTTCAATCCTTAAAAGTCTATCATGAAAACAATAATGATAAGGTTATTAGATGTATGAACAGAGGAACGCGTGGATAAATTGTAAAGTAGGAAATATATTTTAATACAGAAGTGTAAGTACAAGTAGAAATATAATTTGAGCTGGTCCCGATCCGCACGCTAGCAGTGTTACCCTATAACTGAAAGCTCCGAAGCCATCGTCGCCTGTCTACTGTCTATGGTCTGCCTTCGTCCCAGTCTATTGTTTATACGCTGTCGATGACTTCAGTGCTTGAGAAAACTACAAAGACCAGATGTATGATAGAGTTTTCTTAGAAATGGTGACCACTTCAACAAATTAAAAATACACAAAAATGTGTTAATAAAAATGTTAACATATAGGGAAAAAATACTACAGTAAATAAGCAATTGTTTGAAGAGATTATGTCAGTCATGTATATTCATATCTATCTATTACGCCAATATTACCATCGCCAACGATCGACGCTAAAAGCACCTTACTAGATGAGTCGACAATAGCCGTCAATGCTATTGAGAGTGTTTATTCAAACTAATAAGCATTTGATTTTTATACATTCATATTTTTGCTGATTTAACTACAGATCATGCCATTATATATACAAGGTGTTCGACTACAGATGTGAAAAAATTTAATTGGTGATTCTTGAAGTAAGAATAAAATGAAAATCAGGAAAAATATTACGTTTTCGACTTTATCTTTGAGTTTTTGGCAATTAAAGATTCGTCGAAACATTCCTGTGCGCGCACTAATCTCCTTACACAAAGGAAAATAGATCAACCTACGCAGCGGGGTGCACAGGGTGCTCAAATCGAACGATACATGGATGCTAGCTTACCTTCACAAAGCGTAGAGAACAAGATTGTGACATTCGAAATCATAAAGCATCCTGCGCGACGTGTTATTTTTTATAATCTATGATTTTTTTTTAAATCATACATTAAACATTATACTTGCTTCCTTATTAAAATCCATAACAGCATATCGAAAACCGCCTCATGGAATTGTAGAGTAGAGATCCTTACTGTTTACTTTCATTCTTTGTCTCCATAAGTAATTAATAAATAATAGTATTTAATAATATAAATAAAATAAATAATATATAATTAATAATATAAAAATAACAAATAATATAATATAAATAAATAAAATATCATAATAGTAGTATTAGTAAATAATAAATAATAATGTAATATCATAGAATAGCTTTGATTGGAGGTCGGCTGAAATTAGAAAGACACCGTGTACGTCGTCTTTTATGGTTTGTTTACATCCGAGAGCGCCTAGTAACAGTGACGCGAGAAAAGATGAGCAGCGTACGGATTCATTTGTTTCCAAGGAGCGAGCGCAACCGAGGAGGAATGCATTTTGCGAGCGTCAGAGCTGATCGGGACGTCGAAGCATAGAGTCGTTAGAATTGAGTTGCAAATATTGTTGAGTTGCTGTGTTAGAGTTGCTAGTGAAAGAGAGAGAGTGTGTTACCAAATAGTTGTTAAGTTATTTGATGTAAATACGAGCGTTGCATTTAGTGTTTTCTGTTAATCAAACATCGTTCTTCTGTTATCTGTATTTTCAATCCATTATTAATAAATTATAATTAATCGGACAAAACTACACCTTATATATATTCCGATATTACAATAAAAATGTTTAGACAAATTTGATACACGCACCGCGATCGTCCCGTCCGCGGGTATTCGCAAAAAAATCACATACGCATCAAGTATTCTTGAGATACTGATACTGCATATTTAAATATTCGCATACATACACATGAAATAAAAAATAAAAGAGCCAAAGTGTTGAGGTTATTCGGTGTGTAAACAGAGAAAACACGTGGATAAATTGTAAAAGTAGAAAATATATTTAAATAGAAGTGTAATAAGTAAAATACAATTTGAGCTGGTCCAGATCCGCACGCTAGCAGTGTTACCTAATAACTGAAAACCCCGAAGCCAACGTCGCCTGTCTGCTGTTTATGACCTGACTTCGTCGCAGTCTTTTTGTCTACGCGCTGTCGATGGCTTCAGTGCTTGAGAAAACTAAAAAGACCAGATGTAGAGTTTTCTTAGAAGTGGTAACCACTTCAACACCCTCCCTAAAACTCTACATCCGTACAAACAATTATCTCAAATTTACAAATTATCTCTTAATATTTTCTAACTCTTGTCGTAAATATCTGAAAATTAATTTGTCAATGCCTTCTCAAGTACATTTGCCAGCCGCCTTTCTCTTTTCCATACAAATTAATTTATTACAAAAAAAACTAGAAGACTAAACAGATCATGTAGAGTTTTTCCTTTTTTTTTTTTTTTTTGTTAATAATCACTTCGACACCCTCCCTAAAAACTCTACATGTTTACAAACAATTACCTCTTAATATCTTTTTTACTTTTCAAACCTAACTTTTTTCTTAAATATTCAAATCTCGGTTTTGGCAACGCCTTTGTACATATATCTGCCAATTGCTCTTCGCTTGTTACATACGTTATATCAATTTCGCCTCTATTGTATAAATCTCGCAAGAAATGATATCTTACGTCAATATGCTTACTTCTTTGATGGAATTCTGGATTCTTAATTAATTTCACGGCACTAGTATTGTCTACACATAGCATATACTTAAGGATCTCTAATTTACATTCAAGAAATATTTTCTTTAGCCACATAATTTCTTTCGCTCCTGAGGCTGCACTGACATATTCAGCTTCGGTCGTAGATAAAGCTATACATTGTTGTCGCTTACATTGCCATGTGATGGCCGCATTCGCATACTTACATACAACGCCTGATGTCGACTTTCTTGTTTCTTTGTCGCCTGCATAGTCAGCGTCGCTAAAGGTTTCGAGACTGCCTGCTTTTGTATATAAGAGTCCCATGTCTGCGGTCCCTTTTATGTAGCGCAAAAATTCGTTTGACTAATTTCCATTGATACTGGTTTGGATTCTCTAAATGTCTCGCCGCTATATTTATTGCAAAACTAATATCTGGCCTACTTACGGTTTGTAAAAACATTAAGTTCCCTACGGCTTCTCTGTATGGTGCGTTACAATCATTATCGCCTATGTTACTTTCGTTCCAATTAGTCTCGATAGGTGTAGAAACACTGTTTGCCTCATTCATATTAAATTTTTTCAATATGTTTTCGATATACCTACTCTGATGAATGAATATTGAACCATCTTCTAATCTATTAATTTCAAGTCCAAGAAAATTCTTTTACTTCTTTCGAACTCGTAATTTTGAATTCTTTATTTAAATCATCGAAGAATTTATCAATTAAAGATTCGTCTGAAGCTGCTACCAGTCCATCGTCTACGTATATGGTCATCAACATTAATTTGTCGTCTTCTGTATAAATATAAAAACAAGGATCTGCGTTACTCTGATAAAATTTTAAGTTCGAGATAAATTTTGTGAAACGTTCCGTCCAACATCTTGGAGACTGCTTTAAGCCATATAGGCTTTTTAGCAATTTACAAACGCGATTTGTACCATCATCATAACCTTTAGGTTGTTTCATATAAATATCTTCTTTCAGACTTCCATATAAGAATGCGGTTTTAATGTCGAACTGTCCGAGGTGTAAATTATTTTTGGCTGCAATACTGAGCATTAATCTAATTGTGTCAAACCGAGCAACGGGACTATATGTTTCCTTATAATCTATGCCTTCTTTCTGTGAACACCCTTTTTATTACAAGTCGCGCTTTGTATCGTTCCGAGTTGTCCGGATTTAGCTTTATCGTTAAAACCCACCTATTGCTAAGTACCTTCTGATCTTTAGGTTTTTCTACAAATATCCACGTCTTATTTTCATGGTGCGATTTCATTTCATCATTCATAGCTGTTTCCCATAACTCTTTCTTTTCGGATCTCATCGCTTCGTTAAAATCCACCGGTAATTTTTCCGCTACGTACGTTACTGGGTTACCATAAAAATCGGTTCGTTTGATCTTATCTCTATCTCTCAATTGTCTCACATTGTCGCTAGTTCCATGAGGTTGTTTTTCATGTTCACTCTCTGCACTTTCATACGTACATGCTCTATCGCTCTGCGCACTCACATCTTCGCGCTCGACAATTTTCGGTAAACTTAATTTTACGAATTTCGCATTTTCTAGTTCAGGCTTAAATATTACGTCACGGCTTAATATTACATTTTTACTGTTGGCACGTACACTCGATACCCTCGTCCGTCATCTAAATAGCCTACCAAATATCCTTTGTTAGCCTTTTTGTCAAGTTTTGTCCTTTTCTCCGCAGGTATGTGAGCAAAGCACTCAGTACCGAAAACCCTAAACTTTTCTAAATTCGGCGATTTCCCGTACCACAGTTCATATGGTGTTTTCTTATCTTGTCTTGTCGGCCCCGTCTTATTTATGACATGTACTGCTGTGTTCATGGCTTCGGCCCATAAGAACAGCGGTAGATTTGGTTTCGAATATAGCATCGACCGACCTGCCTCTACTATTGTTCTATTTTTCCCTTTCTGCGACACCATTCTGTTCAGGAGTGTATGGGACGTTAATTGTGTGCCTAATTCCCTGACTTCTTAAAAAATTCTTTTTACTTCTTTATTTTGGAATTCTTTCCCTCCATCACTATGAATTTCTTTAATTTTATCCTTAAATTGATTTTCAACTTCTAGGCAAAAGGTTTTTAGTTTTTCAATTACTTCTGACTTACGTCGTAAGAAGTAAATCTTTGTGAATTTTGAAAAATCATCTTTAAATGTCACAAAATACAGTTTCTTGCCTAATGACTCGACTTCCATAGGTCCACATACATCCGTATAAATAATTTCGCGAGGTTTAGTCGCCCGATTGATTTTCTCGTGAAAACTCGATCTATGATGTTTCCCGTACGCGCAACCTTCACAGAAAAAGTTATTATCCTCTACGACTTTCATATTTGAATTCTTTAAGAATTCTTTAACATGTCTGATGTTCTGATGACACAGCCGTTCGTGCCATAACTGCAATGTGTCCGCGTTTGACTCTGCTCTATTGCTAAAATTGCAAACTGACGGTATGATAACTCGCATATCTACTTTATACAAATTTCCGATAACAGAACCTCTTGCTATTATTTTCTGATTTTGTAAAAATATGCAATTGGTCCCTTCCTTTGAAATACAAAAATCTATGCCCCTTCTTGCGACAGATCTAATCGAAAACAGATTTCTTTTCATACCTGGTACGTATAGAACATCGTTCATTGTACATGTTACCCATTTGCCGTCCACAAAAGTCTCTACTCTGATTTTTCCTTTGCCGCACGCATCCATGAACGTACCATCGCCGATCTCTATCTTCACCGTGTTATCGAATTCTTCGAAAACGCTGAACCATTCCCGTCGTCCTGTCATGTGATCCGTAGCTCCTGAGTCGATTATCCAAACATCAGGGTTTGCCGTTTGTATCGCTGAGGTACTTCCTAATAGACCAATTCCGCTGTGATCCCGATTTTGGTTTCTCGGTTCCTGGTTGTCTCTACTGTTGCTTCTTTTTTATTTTTTTAAAACAGTTTTTGCTGGTGTGGCCTTTCCTTTTGCATATAAAGCATCTAAAGCAATCCTTCTTTAGATGGCCAACTTTTCCACAGTTAAAGCAACTTGGTCCTTGTTTCTCGTATTCACGTTTACTTGACTGCTTCTGCTGTTCCCTTTTATAATTATTACCTTTTTGTTACCAGTGCCACCGATGTTTCCTGGTCGTCTTTCTTCCATCTAATTTCTTCCGTCATCAGCCTGGTACTAAGCCTGTCTAAGGTCTTCTTTTCTTCTTCCACGGAATCCCACGCACTGTGAAAATGATCGAATTTGTTTGGTAACACCGATAAAATGCGTGTTATCAGCATTTTCTCGCCAATTTCACTCCCAAGGGTTTTCATCTTCGCCGCTATGAGTTCCAACTTTGATAGGTTATAGGAGACATTTTCAGATTCTTCCCATTTAAAATCGAAGAACTGCTTCTGGACCATATTTAAATTCTCATCCGACTTCATGTCATATACTGTATTCAGCTTTTTCCACATTTCATGTGCTGTCGTGCAACATAAGAGAAGATCCAACGGTTTCTTTCCTACTGAGGTCACGATTAATTTTCTCGCTAATCGATCTGCTTTCAAAAATCTTCCACGAGCGATTTCTTTCTCCGCGCTGTTACCTGGATGACACAGATTCCCTTCACACACGTTGATCAGGTCGTCATCTTCCTCCAAAAGTGTACGCATAACAAAACGCCACTGGAGCCAATTTTCTTCGCCGCGTAACATCTCGACCTTCGCACTTGCTGATTCCATTTTAGCACTATCCCTTATTTTACTAAGCACAACACTTTAACAATTTATTCACTTCACGTTGCTACCTTGCAATTTACAGCCCTGGGCCCATAACCTGTTGAGGTTATTCGGTGTGTAAACAGAGAAAACACGTGGATAAATTGTAAGGTAGAAGATATATTTAAATAGAAGTGTAATAAGTAAAATACAATTTGAGCTGGTCCAGATCCGCACGCTAGCAGTGTTACCTAATAACTGAAAACCCCGAAGCCAACGTCGCCTGTCTACTGTTTATGACCTGACTTCGTCGCAGTCTTTTGTCTACGCGCTGTCGATGGCTTCAGTGCTTGAGAAAACTAAAAAGACCAGATGTAGAGTTTTCTTAGAAGTGGTAACCACTTCAACACAAAGGAAACTACGGAAGAGATTGTTTAAGCTTATACTCGAAGGATTAATGAAGGTATTGTTTTATGAAGTAATATGTAATTTGGGGCCTTTTAGTTTTCAATTCTTTGAACACTGCAACTCTTTTTTTATTTTTGTATTCTTTGTTCCTTTTTAAATCTTTCTTATTTAATTCCAATGCGAGTGATTTTGGTGTGTAGCGTGTGTAGTGTATACAGTGTGTTGCATGTATCGTGCTTACTGTGCACTTTGTTTGTAAGAAAACAGAGGTTACATTGGACATTTACTGTAATATCGACTATATTGGATGACGAAAAATAGACCTTAGCCTTGAAATTCAGGATCAAAAGGTAAAATTTTTCTGCTTGCGTCGTATTCTCCTGAGCACAGGGACCAACTTTGCGAAAACAACTATCAACCACAACTCGTCCATTCTCATGGAAAATGATGTCAAAGTTTCTTGTACAAGTCAGCACAAAGTGGGAGTGATTTTCTGATCGTGAATCTAAACGAGAAATTATAAATGGTGTTTTGTTATTGAAATGTGAAGAAAATTGAATCAATACATCAGAAAAAGACTTTGCTCGCTGCTAAAGGTAATAAACGACGGAAAGCATGGTTTTATGACACTAAAGAAGATATTTCTTTTGCCATGGAGATAAATCACTCATGCATAATGTATAATACAAATCATACCACAAGTTGTAATAGATCAACTAGTGAAATATAATATAAGCATAACCTATTAAACAATTAAAACATGTCCAGTTTATTTCATATTTCATTAAGAAAATTAAAATATAGGAAAATACATCAAGTTTAATATTAGTATTTTGTCGAAACAAATAATGTGAACATCTTATGCAGCTGCTTTTGTACTTCAGACACAGTGACAAAAACAGGTCTGGACAGATCTGGAAAAAATGAATAGAGCGAACAAGGAAATATACAGGGTGGTTGGAAACTGGTGGTACAAGCGGAAAGGGGGTGATTTTACGCTAAAGAAGAAGTCGAAAATATAGAATAAAAATTTTTCATTTGAGGCTTTGTTTTTGAGAAAATCGACTTTGAATTTTCGCTCGGTACACGTGCGGTACGTTATAACGGATCTTACTGTAGATCGTTGTCTCGATGGAAAAATTAAAAAAAAAAAAATAAAAAAAAAATTTTTATTCTATATTTTCGACTTCTTTTTTCGCGTAGAATCTCCCCCTTTTCGCTTGTACCACCAGTTACCAACCACTCTGTATAAATCTGAACAATTTCGCTAAAACAAAGGTCAAATTAGCTACACAAGTATGCTATGGCTTTTATTCATACCGATGAATTCTAGTACTTCAGCAGTTAATATTTATCTTATAATATTTATTTGCATAGCTATTTAACATGTCTAAGGCACCTGGATTCGAAACATGTAAACAGTTATTACGTTTTGTTTGTTTTGGTTGTGTTGCCGTCTTTTTCAACAACAAATGTCTTTTTCTAAATCACTTTCGAAAGACTATTGTTTACTACGGCTTCACAAGGGAAAGTTGGGTTTTCCCGCATACGATGCTTCCTAATAACAACTTTCTATCGAGGGCAGCTAAGACCCTTCCTAGTCCATCAACCTTCGTTTAACCAATTAACAACGAAGCCTATTTCCCTCACTCTCTTAGCCAAAATCGTCACCAACAAATCCGATGGTCCCGTGCGTTAGACACACCCATCACTAGCTTTCCTACGACACAGCATCGGCACTGTAACTTACTGCTCCTACGACCTCAGGAGAGTCAAGTCAATCTTCTTCTACACCGCTAGAGGAGCATAACTTAGTCGGTTCTCGGTATTGTCGAACATACATCTTCTCTACTAAATATATTATAGTGCTACGTCCACTAATACACTAAATTCAATTGTAAGAGCCCTGCTCTAGCGTACATATCTATCTTATCTTCGTGCGATAAGTTGCTATTTATATATCTCTGCTCAACAGTGTAATCTAAGTGTTGGAAATATATAATTTATAATTCTGTGAATCACAGTGTTATACAAACTGAATCACCCCTATTATCTCAACGGAAATCAGGGGATCGATCAATTCGTGGTGTCGATTGCTATAATCGTAACGGGAATTTACGACTCCCGTTGATGTCTCTCCTTGCGATTACGTCTCCCCGCGAATGGTCGAAAGTACACTATATTTGCAAGTACAGGATAATCTAAACTCTTATGTTTTTGTCTTCCTCATTAACATCTAAACGTTGGTAATGAAAAAAGTTAATACGCATATGTATATCATTAATTTCCACACATACGCAGTTTATTATATGTCGTAGAAGTTTAGTAATATTCCGTGTAGATACATCTTCTGACGATAATCTGCTCGAGGATTACAAAGGTCTATTCTAACCAGTTTGTAGCGGGATATGAGTCTTAGGACGAGGCGAATCGAGAGTGACTCATGTTGTTGTTTTGCCTCGGGGTATTGACGCCGTCTTGACCTACGAAACGTAATGATAAACAAATTCCGGACAAAATAATATAGCCGCTACGTACAACCGTCAACTGGAGACGATTTTAAAGTTTCTGGCACTTCCCCGACCAGTATAAATAAACGAACACGCTCTCTAGGACAGTTAATATCGAGCAAACGTAAGCGTGACCTAATATACGTATGTGGCGGATCGGTATCAACAGGACGCCGACAGGTCGAGGCATCAACGCAGCGCAACACCTCCTGGGCGATCCGCGGGTACCAACCGCCAACACCAGAGGGCTACGACGACAACGAAACTGTCTATCTCGCTAGCGAATATACGGGCACACGATACAAATACCGCACCTAGCGAGACTCCCTCTACGTCTAAGGCAGGGACTACCGGGCATAGCCTTACTGACGAGTCCATCGGTAATCCCAGGACGAAACACGCATTCCCTTTTCACCTAGCTCAAACCACCCCACCTCCAACACGTATATCGAGTGTCATTGAGTGAGCGACGATTAACTCTATACTTGGAATAATTTTAAGTACATTTGACGATATCAAATTGTTACGACCGTTCGCGGAGAGACGCGGTCGCTAGGATAACGCGTCAGCGAGAGGCGTAAATTCTCGCTACGATTCGGTTAATCGACGCCGCGAAATAGTCGTTCCCCTGTTTCGGTTAAGATAACAGAGGTGGTTAATTGAATGTAACACGGTATAAGGTTATATCACAGTTTATTCTCACAACTTGTAAATGAAACAGTTACGCTGGTTCGTATGTATAAGATGAATGAGTGACTGATCTACGGGTGTATCCCGGTCTAGGATGTTGACTGTTCGAAGGACGTAAAATCAGTGATGTTCGGAGACGATGCCGTGGCGGAGGAAAACTAAGGATGGGTGTGTCTAGCGCACGGAATCATCGGATTTGTGGGTGACGATTTTGGCTAAGAGAGTGAGGGAAATAGGCTTCGTTGTTAATTGGTTAAAACGAAGGTTGGTGGACTAGGAAGGGTCTTAGCAGCCCTCGAGAGAAAGTGGCTAGTGGGAGGAAAGTTGCATCATACGTGAGAAAAACTAACTTTCCCTTGTCAAGCCGTAGTAGACAATGGTCTTTAGAAATGGTACGGAAAACAGATATTTGTTCGGTTTGAAGGACCTCGACTAGGAAATTCCTGAGATTTATGGCGGATACTTGAGAATATTGAGGGAACGCAGTAAGTATCCGAAGACTCGAGTTGTAAAACATTTAATCAAAGAAAATGTACGTAATGTTTTGAAAAACGCATTCGCTCAAAAACAAATAGATGTTCTAATGAGTGATAAAAAAATAGAATCAAGTGGAGTGTTAAAATGTGTACTGCCATACTACTAAGCAGCGTAAGCTCAAGAGCCTATCAGGTTTTGAGGAAAAATCGGTATTCATTTCCAGCTTTATCTACGCTTAGAAAATGGGCAATTTAGGTGGAATTTGGCCAAGGTATTCGACGTTTAATTTCCGAGAGGAAATGTTTCGACGAAGCGTACATTTGTCAGAAGATGGAAATAAACGAAAACAACGAACAAGTCGTCGGGTCTCACAAAACTGTAAAACTTGGTATTGTCAAAGGTCTATTAGACAATTGAAGGCGAATTATTTTTGTTAAGAATTGTTGAGAATTGTGGATCTTTGAAGCCGAAATAATGTTATAGGAACACTAAATTTACACTTGGAATTAATATTAAAATAGTAATATATTTATTTGATAAACGATTCCAAAGATATTCATCGATACACACTTGCACGCTTCTCAGCATCATCTTCTATACCCGACTCTTCTTCGACGACGACTCTTAACCGACTACCCTTAACCGACTGACCGTCTACATTCCTTTGTTTCGAGACGCTACGCACACACACGTACCTTCACACACCGATATACACATACCAGTATTTCTACTACGCACTTAACTCAGTCCAGCACAGAAAATTACACATATCTCAACACACCTCCTTAATTTTTTGTGCTGCATATTCATTTCCTTTTATAAGGCAATCAAACTATTCTTAAAAATAATCTAAAATTTTCAAATTTGTTCCTCCCTAGAGCCTTCGTTAAAATATCAGCTACATTATTTTCTGAATCTACTTTTATAATGTCAATTCCTTTGTTTTCGTAACTTTCATTCACAAAATGGAAGTGAACTTCAATGTACTTAGAATTTTTTGTTAAATTTCCAAATTTTGATATCGCAATCGCTCCAGAATTATCTTCGTAAATTTTTATTGGTGTCTCGATCATTATTTTAAAATCTTTCAACAATTTTCTTACAAATTTAATTTCACTCACAGCTTCCGATAAAGCTATATACTCGGCAGCTGTTGATGATTTTGTTACGCTACTTTGCTTTCTCGATTTCCAGTAAATTGCGTTTCCGAAAAATCTTATGATAAATCCCGTAGTGGATTTTCTATCTACTTTATCTCCAGCCCAATCAGCGTCAACAAAACAATCAATAACTTCAGCATTCAAATTTCTTTTATAAGTTAATTTTAATTTCCTAGTTAAATATAAGTGTTTCAAGATTCTCAATGCATATTTATAGTGGGTCTCGTTGTAACTGTTTTGAAATCGACTTAAATAATTTACACTATAGCTAACGTCTAATCTTGTTCCAGTACTAATATATAACAAAGCTCCTATGAGATTTCTATATCTTATATCGTCTAAAGCTGATTGTGCGGGTTCTAAACTTAAGTTTTGTTCCATTGGTGTAGAATATAATTTACTGTTTTCTATATTATAATGTTTCGCTAATGACTCTATATAACTACTTTGATCCAGTTTCATCTCACACTTCTTATTATCGTATTCAATGTTTATTCCTAAGTAAGTCTTTACTTCACCCAAGTCCTTCATCGAAAATTTGTTTGACAATTTTATTTTAATTTCATCGATTTTTCTTATGTTTTTCCCACATATTAATAAGTCGTCT
>JACSOB010000293.1:0-24906 GCA_019677175.1 Bombus sylvicola | reverse complement strand
GCTCTTTTCATTTGCACTTTACGCGCCAAATGTAATGCACACACGTTTCAGCGTCGAAACAAGCCCAACGGCTCGCAAATCGCGATGATTTCCACGATTTTGACGAATACTGACCGTCATTTCTATCCCGTTTGAGATATTTCGACGTTTAAGCGCTCTTTTCACTCCACTTTACGCGCCAAATGTAATGAACATACGTTTCAGCGTCGAAACAAGCCCAACGGCTCGCAAATCGCGATGATTTCGTCGATTTTGACGAAAACTAACCGTCATTTCCATACCGTTTGAGATATTTCGACGTTTAAGCGCTCTTTTCACTCCACTTTACGCGCCAAATGTAATGCACACACGTTTCAGCGTCGAAACAAGTCCTACGGCTCGCAAATCGCGATGATGTCGTCGATTTTGACGAAAACTTACCGTCATTTCTATCCCGTTTGAGATATTTCGACGTTTAAGCGCTCTTTTCACTCCACTTTACGCGCCAAATGTAATGCACACACGTTTCAGGGTCGAAACAAGCCCAACGGCTCGCAAATCGCGATGATTTCCTCGATTTTGACGAAAACTAACCGTCATTTCTATCCCGTTTGAGATATTTCGACGTTTAAGCGCTCTTTTCACTCCACTTTACGCGCCAAATGTAATGCACACACGTTTCAGCGTCGAAACAAGCCCAACGGCTCGCAAATCGCGATGATTTCGTCGATTTTGACGAAAACTAACCGTCATTTCTATCCCGTTTGAGATATTTCGACGTTTAAGCGCTCTTTTCACTCCACTTTACGCGCCAAATGTAATGCACACACGTTTCAGCGTCGAAACAAGCCCAACGGCTCGCAAATCGCGATGATTTCGTCGATTTTGACGAAAACTAACCGTCATTTCTATACCGTTTGAGATATTTCGACGTTTAAGCGCTCTTTTCACTCCACTTTACGCGCCAAATGTAATGCACACACGTTTCAGCGTCGAAACAAGCCCAACGGCTCGCAAATCGCGATGATTTCCTCGATTTTGACGAAAACTGACCGTCATTTCTATCCCGTTTGAGATATTTCGACGTTTAAGCGCTCTTTTCACTCCACTTTACGCGCCAAATGTAATGCACACACGTTTCAGCGTCGAAACAAGCCCAACGGCTCGCAAATCGCGATGATTTCGTCGATTTTGACGAAAACTAACCGTCATTTCTATCCCGTTTGAGATATTTCGACGTTTAAGCGCTCTTTTCACTCCACTTTACGCGCCAAATGTAATGCACACACGTTTCAGCGTCGAAACAAGCCCAACGGCTCGCAAATCGCGATGATTTCGTCGATTTTGACGAAAACTGACCGTCATTTCTATCCCGTTTGAGATATTTCGACGTTTAAGCGCTCTTTTCACTCCACTTTACGCGCCAAATGTAATGCACACACGTTTCAGCGTCGAAACAAGCCCAACGGCTCGCAAATCGCGATGATTTCGTCGATTTTGACGAAAACTGACCGTCATTTCTATCCCGTTTGAGATATTTCGACGTTTAAGCGCTCTTTTCACTCCACTTTACGCGCCAAATGTAATGCACACACGTTTCAGCGTCGAAACAAGCCCAACGGCTCGCAAATCGCGATGATTTCGTCGATTTTGACGAAAACTGACCGTCATTTCTATCCCGTTTGAGATATTTCGACGTTTAAGCGCTCTTTTTCACTCCACTTTACGCGCCAAATGTAATGCACACACGTTTCAGCGTCGAAACAAGCCCAACGGCTCGCAAATCGCGATGATTTCCTCGATTTTGACGAAAACTGACCGTCATTTCTATCCCGTTTGAGATATTTCGACGTTTAAGCGCTCTTTTCACTCCACTTTACGCGCCAAATGTAATGCACACACGTTTCAGCGTCGAAACAAGCCCAACGGCTCGCAAATCGCGATGATTTCGTCGATTTTGACGAAAAACTGACCGTCATTTCCATCCCGTTTGAGATATTTCGACGTTTAAGCGCTCTTTTCACTCCACTTTACGCGCCAAATGTAATGCACACACGTTTCAGCGTCGAAACAAGCCCAACGGCTCGCAAATCGCGATGATTTCGTCGATTTTGACGAAAACTGACCGTCATTTCTATCCCGTTTGAGATATTTCGACGTTTAAGCGCTCTTTTCACTCCACTTTACGCGCCAAATGTAATGCACACACGTTTCAGCGTCGAAACAAGCCCAACGGCTCGCAAATCGCGATGATTTCGTCGATTTTGACGAAAACTAACCGTCATTTCTATCCCGTTTGAGATATTTCCGACGTTTAAGCGCTCTTTTCACTCCACTTTACGCGCCAAATGTAATGCACACACGTTTCAGCGTCGAAACAAGCCCAACGGCTCGCAAATCGCGATGATTTCGTCGATTTTGACGAAAACTGACCGTCATTTCTATCCCGTTTGAGATATTTCGACGTTTAAGCGCTCTTTTCACTCCACTTTACGCGCCAAATGTAATGCACACACAGTTTCAGCGTCGAAACAAGCCCAACGGCTCGCAAATCGCGATGATTTCGTCGATTTTGACGAAAACTGACCGTCATTTCTATCCCGTTTGAGATATTTCGACGTTTAAGCGCTCTTTTCACTCCACTTTACGCGCCAAATGTAATGCACACACGTTTCAGCGTCGAAACAAGCCCAACGGCTCGCAAATCGCGATGATTTCGTCGATTTTGACGAAAAACTAACCGTCATTTCCATACCCGTTTGAGATATTTCGACGTTTAAGCGCTCTTTTCACTCCACTTTACGCGCCAAATGTAATGCACACACGTTTCAGCGTCGAAACAAGCCCAACGGCTCGCAAATCGCGATGATTTCGTCGATTTTGACGAAAAACTGACCGTCATTTCTATCCCGTTTGAGATATTTCGACGTTTAAGCGCTCTTTTCACTCCACTTTACGCGCCAAATGTAATGCACACACGTTTCAGCGTCGAAACAAGCCCAACGGCTCGCAAATCGCGATGATTTCGTCGATTTTGACGAAAACTGACCGTCATTTCCATCCCGTTTGAGATATTTCGACGTTTAAGCGCTCTTTTCACTCCACTTTACGCGCCAAATGTAATGCACACACGTTTCAGCGTCGAAACAAGCCCAACGGCTCGCAAATCGCGATGATTTCGTCGATTTTGACGAAAACTGACCGTCATTTCTATCCCGTTTGAGATATTTCGACGTTTAAGCGCTCTTTTCACTCCACTTTACGCGCCAAATGTAATGCACACACGTTTCAGCGTCGAAACAAGCCCAACGGCTCGCAAATCGCGATGATTTCGTCGATTTTGACGAAAACTGACCGTCATTTCTATCCCGTTTGAGATATTTCGACGTTTAAGCGCTCTTTTCACTCCACTTTACGCGCCAAATGTAATGCACACACGTTTCAGCGTCGAAACAAGCCCAACGGCTCGCAAATCGCGATGATTTCGTCGATTTTGACGAAAACTGACCGTCATTTCTATCCCGTTTGAGATATTTCGACGTTTAAGCGCTCTTTTCACTCCACTTTACGCGCCAAATGTAATGCACACACGTTTCAGCGTCGAAACAAGCCCAACGGCTCGCAAATCGCGATGATTTCGTCGATTTTGACGAAAACTGACCGTCATTTCTATCCCGTTTGAGATATTTCGACGTTTAAGCGCTCTTTTCACTCCACTTTACGCGCCAAATGTAATGCACACACGTTTCAGCGTCGAAACAAGCCCAACGGCTCGCAAATCGCGATGATTTCGTCGATTTTGACGAAAACTGACCGTCATTTCTATCCCGTTTGAGATATTTCGACGTTTAAGCGCTCTTTTCACTCCACTTTACGCGCCAAATGTAATGCACATACGTTTCAGCGTCGAAACAAGCCCAACGGCTCGCAAATCGCGATGATTTCGTCGATTTTGACGAAAACTGACCGTCATTTCTATACCCGTTTGAGATATTTCGACGTTTAAGCGCTCTTTTCACTGCACTTTACGCGCCAAATGTAATGCACACACGTTTCAGCGTCGAAACAAGCCCAACGGCTCGCAAATCGCGATGATTTCCACGATTTTGACGAAAACTGACCGTCATTTCTATCCCGTTTGAGATATTTCGACGTTTAAGCGCTCTTTTCACTCCACTTTACGCGCCAAATGTAATGCACATACGTTTCAGCGTCGAAACAAGCCCAACGGCTCGCAAATCGCGATGATTTCGTCGATTTTGACGAAAACTGACCGTCATTTCTATCCCGTTTGAGATATTTCGACGTTTAAGCGCTCTTTTCACTCCACTTTACGCGCCAAATGTAATGCACACACGTTTCAGCGTCGAAACAAGCCCAACGGCTCGCAAATCGCGATGATTTCGTCGATTTTGACGAAAACTAACCGTCATTTCCATACCGTTTGAGATATTTCGACGTTTAAGCGCTCTTTTCACTCCACTTTACGCGCCAAATGTAATGCACACACGTTTCAGCGTCGAAACAAGCCCAACGGCTCGCAAATCGCGATGATTTCCTCGATTTTGACGAAAACTAACCGTCATTTCTATCCCGTTTGAGATATTTCGACGTTTAAGCGCTCTTTTCACTCCACTTTACGCGCCAAATGTAATGCACACACGTTTCAGCGTCGAAACAAGCCCAACGGCTCGCAAATCGCGATGATTTCGTCGATTTTGACGAAAACTGACCGTCATTTCTATCCCGTTTGAGATATTTCGACGTTTAAGCGCTCTTTTCACTCCACTTTACGCGCCAAATGTAATGCACATACGTTTCAGCGTCGAAACAAGCCCAACGGCTCGCAAATCGCGATGATTTCGTCGATTTTGACGAAAACTAACCGTCATTTCCATACCGTTTGAGATTTTCCGACGTTTAAGCGCTCTTTTCACTCCACTTTACGCGCCAAATGTAATGCACACACGTTTCAGCGTCGAAACAAGCCCAACGGCTCGCAAATCGCGATGATGTCGTCGATTTTGACGAAAACTGACCGTCATTTCTATCCCGTTTGAGATATTTCGACGTTTAAGCGCTCTTTTCACTCCACTTTACGCGCCAAATGTAATGCACACACGTTTCAGCGTCGAAACAAGCCCAACGGCTCGCAAATCGCGATGATTTCGTCGATTTTGACGAAAACTGACCGTCATTTCTATCCCGTTTGAGATATTTCGACGTTTAAGCGCTCTTTTCACTCCACTTTACGCGCCAAATGTAATGCACACACGTTTCAGCGTCGAAACAAGCCCAACGGCTCGCAAATCGCGATGATTTCCTCGATTTTGACGAAAACTGACCGTCATTTCTATCCCGTTTGAGATATTTCGACGTTTAAGCGCTCTTTTCACTCCACTTTACGCGCCAAATGTAATGCACACACGTTTCAGCGTCGAAACAAGCCCAACGGCTCGCAAATCGCGATGATTTCCTCGATTTTGACGAAAACTAACCGTCATTTCTATCCCGTTTGAGATATTTCGACGTTTAAGCGCTCTTTTCACTCCACTTTACGCGCCAAATGTAATGCACACACACGTTTCAGCGTCGAAACAAGCCCAACGGCTCGCAAATCGCGATGATTTCGCCGATTTTGACGAAAACTGACCGTCATTTCTATCCCGTTTGAGATATTTCGACGTTTAAGCGCTCTTTTCACTCCACTTTACGCGCCAAATGTAATGCGCATACGTTTCAGCGTCGAAACAAGCCCAACGGCTCGCAAATCGCGATGATTTCGTCGATTTTGACGAAAACTAACCTTCATTTCCATACCGTTTGAGATATTCCGACGTTTAAGCGCTCTTTTCACTCCACTTTACGCGCCAAATGTAATGCACACACGTTTCAGCGTCGAAACAAGCCCTACGGCTCGCAAATCGCGATGATGTCGTCGATTTTGACGAAAACTGACCGTCATTTCTATCCCGTTTGAGATATTTCGACGTTTAAGCGCTCTTTTCACTCCACTTTACGCGCCAAATGTAATGCACACACGTTTCAGCGTCGAAACAAGCCCAACGGCTCGCAAATCGCGATGATTTCGTCGATTTTGACGAAAACTAACCGTCATTTCCATCCCGTTTGAGATATTTCGACGTTTAAGCGCTCTTTTCACTCCACTTTACGCGCCAAATGTAATGCACACACGTTTCAGCGTCGAAACAAGCCCAACGGCTCGCAAATCGCGATGATTTCGTCGATTTTGACGAAAACTGACCGTCATTTCTATCCCGTTTGAGATATTTCGACGTTTAAGCGCTCTTTTCACTCCACTTTACGCGCCAAATGTAATGCACACGTTTCAGCGTCGAAACAAGCCCAACGGCTCGCAAATCGCGATGATTTCGTCGATTTTGACGAAAACTAACCGTCATTTCTATCCCGTTTGAGATATTTCGACGTTTAAGCGCTCTTTTCACTCCACTTTACGCGCCAAATGTAATGCACACACGTTTCAGCGTCGAAACAAGCCCAACGGCTCGCAAATCGCGATGATTTCGTCGATTTTGACGAAAACTGACCGTCATTTCTATCCCGTTTGAGATATTTCGACGTTTAAGCGCTCTTTTCACTCCACTTTACGCGCCAAATGTAATGCACACACGTTTCAGCGTCGAAACAAGCCCAACGGCTCGCAAATCGCGATGATTTCGTCGATTTTGACGAAAACTGACCGTCATTTCTATACCGTTTGAGATATTTCGACGTTTAAGCGCTCTTTTCACTCCACTTTACGCGCCAAATGTAATGCACACACGTTTCAGCGTCGAAACAAGCCCAACGGCTCGCAAATCGCGATGATTTCGTCGATTTTGACGAAAACTGACCGTCATTTCTATCCCGTTTGAGATATTTCGACGTTTAAGCGCTCTTTTCACTCCACTTTACGCGCCAAATGTAATGCACACACGTTTCAGCGTCGAAACAAGCCCAACGGCTCGCAAATCGCGATGATTTCGTCGATTTTGACGAAAACTGACCGTCATTTCCATCCCGTTTGAGATATTTCGACGTTTAAGCGCTCTTTTCACTCCACTTTACGCGCCAAATGTAATGCACACACGTTTCAGCGTCGAAACAAGCCCAACGGCTCGCAAATCGCGATGATTTCGTCGATTTTGACGAAAACTGACCGTCATTTCTATCCCGTTTGAGATATTTCGACGTTTAAGCGCTCTTTTCACTCCACTTTACGCGCCAAATGTAATGCACACACGTTTCAGCGTCGAAACAAGCCCAACGGCTCGCAAATCGCGATGATTTCGTCGATTTTGACGAAAACTGACCGTCATTTCTATCCCGTTTGAGATATTTCGACGTTTAAGCGCTCTTTTCACTCCACTTTACGCGCCAAATGTAATGCACACACGTTTCAGCGTCGAAACAAGCCCAACGGCTCGCAAATCGCGATGATTTCGTCGATTTTGACGAAAACTGACCGTCATTTCTATCCCGTTTGAGATATTTCGACGTTTAAGCGCTCTTTTCACTCCACTTTACGCGCCAAATGTAATGCACACACGTTTCAGCGTCGAAACAAGCCCAACGGCTCGCAAATCGCGATGATTTCGTCGATTTTGACGAAAACTGACCGTCATTTCCATACCGTTTGAGATATTTCGACGTTTAAGCGCTCTTTTCACTCCACTTTACGCGCCAAATGTAATGCACACACGTTTCAGCGTCGAAACAAGCCCAACGGCTCGCAAATCGCGATGATTTCGTCGATTTTGACGAAAACTGACCGTCATTTCTATACCGTTTGAGATATTTCGACGTTTAAGCGCTCTTTTCACTCCACTTTACGCGCCAAATGTAATGCACACACGTTTCAGCGTCGAAACAAGCCCAACGGCTCGCAAATCGCGATGATTTCGTCGATTTTGACGAAAACTGACCGTCATTTCTATCCCGTTTGAGATATTTCGACGTTTAAGCGCTCTTTTCACTCCACTTTACGCGCCAAATGTAATGCACACACGTTTCAGCGTCGAAACAAGCCCAACGGCTCGCAAATCGCGATGATTTCGTCGATTTTGACGAAAACTGACCGTCATTTCTATCCCGTTTGAGATATTTCGACGTTTAAGCGCTCTTTTCACTCCACTTTACGCGCCAAATGTAATGCACACACGTTTCAGCGTCGAAACAAGCCCAACGGCTCGCAAATCGCGATGATTTCGTCGATTTTGACGAAAACTGACCGTCATTTCTATCCCGTTTGAGATATTTCGACGTTTAAGCGCTCTTTTCACTCCACTTTACGCGCCAAATGTAATGCACACACGTTTCAGCGTCGAAACAAGCCCAACGGCTCGCAAATCGCGATGATTTCCTCGATTTTGACGAAAACTGACCGTCATTTCTATCCCGTTTGAGATATTTCGACGTTTAAGCGCTCTTTTCACTCCACTTTACGCGCCAAATGTAATGCACACACGTTTCAGCGTCGAAACAAGCCCAACGGCTCGCAAATCGCGATGATTTCCTCGATTTTGACGAAAACTGACCGTCATTTCTATCCCGTTTGAGATATTTCGACGTTTAAGCGCTCTTTTCACTCCACTTTACGCGCCAAATGTAATGCACACACGTTTCAGCGTCGAAACAAGCCCAACGGCTCGCAAATCGCGATGATTTCGTCGATTTTGACGAAAACTGACCGTCATTTCTATCCCGTTTGAGATATTTCGACGTTTAAGCGCTCTTTTCACTCCACTTTACGCGCCAAATGTAATGCACACACGTTTCAGCGTCGAAACAAGCCCAACGGCTCGCAAATCGCGATGATTTCGTCGATTTTGACGAAAACTGACCGTCATTTCTATCCCGTTTGAGATATTTCGACGTTTAAGCGCTCTTTTCACTCCACTTTACGCGCCAAATGTAATGCACATACGTTTCAGCGTCGAAACAAGCCCAACGGCTCGCAAATCGCGATGATTTCGTCGATTTTGACGAAAACTAACCGTCATTTCCATACCGTTTGAGATATTTCGACGTTTAAGCGCTCTTTTCACTCCACTTTACGCGCCAAATGTAATGCACACACGTTTCAGCGTCGAAACAAGCCCAACGGCTCGCAAATCGCGATGATTTCCTCGATTTTGACGAAAACTGACCGTCATTTCTATCCCGTTTGAGATATTTCGACGTTTAAGCGCTCTTTTCACTCCACCTTTAGCGCCAAATGTAATGCACACACGTTTCAGCGTCGAAACAAGCCCAACGGCTCGCAAATCGCGATGATTTCGTCGATTTTGACGAAAACTAACCTTCATTTCCATACCGTTTGAGATATTTCGACGTTTAAGCGCTCTTTTCACTCCACTTTACGCGCCAAATGTAATGCACACACGTTTCAGCGTCGAAACAAGCCCAACGGCTCGCAAATCGCGATGATTTCGTCGATTTTGACGAAAACTAACCGTCATTTCCATACCGTTTGAGATATTTCGACGTTTAAGCGCTCTTTTCACTCCACCTTACGCGCCAAATGTAATGCACACACGTTTCAGCGTCGAAACAAGCCCAACGGCTCGCAAATCGCGATGATTTCGTCGATTTTGACGAAAACTAACCTTCATTTCCATACCGTTTGAGATATTTCGACGTTTAAGCGCTCTTTTCACTCCACTTTACGCGCCAAATGTAATGCACACACGTTTCAGCGTCGAAACAAGCCCAACGCCTCGCAAATCGCGATGATTTCGTCGATTTTGACGAAAACTAACCGTCATTTCTATACCGTTTGAGATATTTCGACGTTTAAGCGCTCTTTACACTCCACTTTACACGCCAAATGTAATGCACACACGTTTCAGCGTCGAAACAAGCCCTACGGCTCGCAAATCGCGATGATGTCGTCGATTTTGACGAAAACTAACCGTCATTTCTATCCCGTTTGAGATATTTCGACGTTTAAGCGCTCTTTTCACTCCACTTTACGCGCCAAATGTAATGCACACACGTTTCAGCGTCGAAACAAGCCCAACGGCTCGCAAATCGCGATGATTTCCTCGATTTTGACGAAAACTGACCGTCATTTCTATCCCGTTTGAGATATTTCGACGTTTAAGCGCTCTTTTCACTCCACTTTACGCGCCAAATGTAATGCACACACGTTTCAGCGTCGAAACAAGCCCAACGGCTCGCAAATCGCGATGATTTCGTCGATTTTGACGAAAACTGACCGTCATTTCTATCCCGTTTGAGATATTTCGACGTTTAAGCGCTCTTTTCACTCCACTTTACGCGCCAAATGTAATGCACACACGTTTCAGCGTCGAAACAAGCCCAACGGCTCGCAAATCGCGATGATTTCGTCGATTTTGACGAAAACTAACCGTCATTTCCATACCGTTTGAGATATTTCGACGTTTAAGCGCTCTTTTCACTCCACTTTACGCGCCAAATGTAATGCACACACGTTTCAGCGTCGAAACAAGCCCAACGCCTCGCAAATCGCGATGATTTCGTCGATTTTGACGAAAACTAACCGTCATTTCTATACCGTTTGAGATATTTCGACGTTTAAGCGCTCTTTACACTCCACTTTACGCGCCAAATGTAATGCACACACGTTTCAGCGTCGAAACAAGCCCAACGGCTCGCAAATCGCGATGATTTCGTCGATTTTGACGAAAACTGACCGTCATTTCTATCCCGTTTGAGATATTTCGACGTTTAAGCGCTCTTTTCACTCCACTTTACGCGCCAAATGTAATGCACACACGTTTCAGCGTCGAAACAAGCCCAACGGCTCGCAAATCGCGATGATTTCGTCGATTTTGACGAAAACTGACCGTCATTTCTATCCCGTTTGAGATATTTCGACGTTTAAGCGCTCTTTTCACTCCACTTTACGCGCCAAATGTAATGCACACACGTTTCAGCGTCGAAACAAGCCCAACGGCTCGCAAATCGCGATGATTTCGTCGATTTTGACGAAAACTAACCGTCATTTCTATCCCGTTTGAGATATTTCGACGTTTAAGCGCTCTTTTCACTCCACTTTACGCGCCAAATGTAATGCACACACGTTTCAGCGTCGAAACAAGCCCAACGGCTCGCAAATCGCGATGATTTCGTCGATTTTGACGAAAACTAACCGTCATTTCCATACCGTTTGAGATATTTCGACGTTTAAGCGCTCTTTTCACTCCACTTTACGCGCCAAATGTAATGCACACACGTTTCAGCGTCGAAACAAGCCCAACGGCTCGCAAATCGCGATGATTTCGTCGATTTTGACGAAAACTAACCGTCATTTCCATACCGTTTGAGATATTTCGACGTTTAAGCGCTCTTTTCACTCCACTTTACGCGCCAAATGTAATGCACACACGTTTCAGCGTCGAAACAAGCCCAACGGCTCGCAAATCGCGATGATTTCCTCGATTTTGACGAAAACTGACCGTCATTTCTATCCCGTTTGAGATATTTCGACGTTTAAGCGCTCTTTTCACTCCACTTTACGCGCCAAATGTAATGCACACACGTTTCAGCGTCGAAACAAGCCCAACGGCTCGCAAATCGCGATGATTTCCTCGATTTTGACGAAAACTGACCGTCATTTCTATCCCGTTTGAGATATTTCGACGTTTAAGCGCTCTTTTCACTCCACTTTACGCGCCAAATGTAATGCACACACGTTTCAGCGTCGAAACAAGCCCAACGGCTCGCAAATCGCGATGATTTCGTCGATTTTGACGAAAACTAACCGTCATTTCCATACCGTTTGAGATATTTCGACGTTTAAGCGCTCTTTTCACTCCACTTTACGCGCCAAATGTAATGCACACACGTTTCAGCGTCGAAACAAGCCCAACGGCTCGCAAATCGCGATGATTTCGTCGATTTTGACGAAAACTAACCGTCATTTCTATACCGTTTGAGATATTTCGACGTTTAAGCGCTCTTTTCACTCCACTTTACGCGCCAAATGTAATGCACACACGTTTCAGCGTCGAAACAAGCCCAACGGCTCGCAAATCGCGATGATTTCCTCGATTTTGACGAAAACTGACCGTCATTTCTATCCCGTTTGAGATATTTCGACGTTTAAGCGCTCTTTTCACTCCACTTTACGCGCCAAATGTAATGCACACACGTTTCAGCGTCGAAACAAGCCCAACGGCTCGCAAATCGCGATGATTTCGTCGATTTTGACGAAAACTAACCGTCATTTCCATACCGTTTGAGATATTTCGACGTTTAAGCGCTCTTTTCACTCCACTTTACGCGCCAAATGTAATGCACACACGTTTCAGCGTCGAAACAAGCCCAACGGCTCGCAAATCGCGATGATTTCGTCGATTTTGACGAAAACTAACCGTCATTTCTATACCGTTTGAGATATTTCGACGTTTAAGCGCTCTTTTCACTCCACTTTACGCGCCAAATGTAATGCACAGGTTTCAGCGTCGAAACAAGCCCAACGGCTCGCAAATCGCGATGATTTCGTCGATTTTGACGAAAACTAACCTTCATTTCTATCCCGTTTGAGATATTTCGACGTTTAAGCGCTCTTTTCACTCCACTTTACGCGCCAAATGTAATGCACACACGTTTCAGCGTCGAAACAAGCCCAACGGCTCGCAAATCGCGATGATTTCGTCGATTTTGACGAAAACTAACCGTCATTTCTATCCCGTTTGAGATATTTCGACGTTTAAGCGCTCTTTTCACTCCACTTTACGCGCCAAATGTAATGCACACACGTTTCAGCGTCGAAACAAGCCCAACGGCTCGCAAATCGCGATGATTTCCTCGATTTTGACGAAAACTGACCGTCATTTCTATCCCGTTTGAGATATTTCGACGTTTAAGCGCTCTTTTCACTCCACTTTACGCGCCAAATGTAATGCATACACGTTTCAGCGTCGAAACAAGCCCAACGGCTCGCAAATCGCGATGATTTCCTCGATTTTGACGAAAACTGACCGTCATTTCTATCCCGTTTGAGATATTTCGACGTTTAAGCGCTCTTTTCACTCCACTTTACGCGCCAAATGTAATGCACACACGTTTCAGCGTCGAAACAAGCCCAACGGCTCGCAAATCGCGATGATTTCGTCGATTTTGACGAAAACTAACCGTCATTTCCATACCGTTTGAGATATTTCGACGTTTAAGCGCTCTTTTCACCCCACTTTACGCGCCAAATGTAATGCACACACGTTTCAGCGTCGAAACAAGCCCAACGGCTCGCAAATCGCGATGATTTCGTCGATTTTGACGAAAACTAACCGTCATTTCTATACCGTTTGAGATATTTCGACGTTTAAGCGCTCTTTTCACTCCACTTTACGCGCCAAATGTAATGCACACACGTTTCAGCGTCGAAACAAGCCCAACGGCTCGCAAATCGCGATGATTTCGTCGATTTTGACGAAAACTAACCGTCATTTCTATCCCGTTTGAGATATTTCGACGTTTAAGCGCTCTTTTCACTCCACTTTACGCGCCAAATGTAATGCACACACGTTTCAGCGTCGAAACAAGCCCAACGGCTCGCAAATCGCGATGATTTCGTCGATTTTGACGAAAACTAACCGTCATTTCCATACCCGTTTGAGATATTTCGACGTTTAAGCGCTCTTTTCACTCCACTTTACGCGCCAAATGTAATGCACACACGTTTCAGCGTCGAAACAAGCCCAACGGCTCGCAAATCGCGATGATTTCCTCGATTTTGACGAAAACTAACCGTCATTTCCATACCGTTTGAGATATTTCGACGTTTAAGCGCTCTTTTCACTGCACTTTACGCGCCAAATGTAATGCACACACGTTTCAGCGTCGAAACAAGCCCAACGGCTCGCAAATCGCGATGATTTCCACGATTTTGACGAAAACTGACCGTCATTTCTATCCCGTTTGAGATATTTCGACGTTTAAGCGCTCTTTTCACTCCACTTTACGCGCCAAATGTAATGCACACACGTTTCAGCGTCGAAACAAGCCCAACGGCTCGCAAATCGCGATGATTTCGTCGATTTTGACGAAAACTAACCGTCATTTCTATCCCGTTTGAGATATTTCGACGTTTAAGCGCTCTTTTCACTCCACTTTACGCGCCAAATGTAATGCACACACGTTTCAGCGTCGAAACAAGCCCAACGGCTCGCAAATCGCGATGATTTCGTCGATTTTGACGAAAACTAACCTTCATTTCCATACCGTTTGAGATATTTCGACGTTTAAGCGCTCTTTTCACTCCACTTTACGCGCCAAATGTAATGCACACACGTTTCAGGGCCGAAACAAGCCCAACAGCTCGCAAGTCGCGATGATTTCCTCGATTTTGACGAAAACTAACCTTCATTTCCATACCGTTTGAGATATTTCGACGTTTAAGCGCTCTTTTCACTGCACTTTACGCGCCAAATGTAATGCACACACGTTTCAGCGTCGAAACAAGCCCAACGGCTCGCAAATCGCGATGATTTCGTCGATTTTGACGAAAACTAACCGTCATTTCTATCCCGTTTGAGATATTTCGACGTTTAAGCGCTCTTTTCACTCCACTTTACGCGCCAAATGTAATGCACACACGTTTCAGCGTCGAAACAAGCCCAACGGCTCGCAAATCGCGATGATTTCGTCGATTTTGACGAAAACTAACCGTCATTTCTATCCCGTTTGAGATATTTCGACGTTTAAGCGCTCTTTTCACTCCACTTTACGCGCCAAATGTAATGCACACACGTTTCAGGGTCGAAACAAGCCCAACAGCTCGCAAATCGCGATGATTTCCTCGATTTTGACGAAAACGAACCGTCATTTCCATACCGTTTGAGATATTTCGACGTTTAAGCGCTCTTTTCACTGCACTTTACGCGCCAAATGTAATGCACACACGTTTCAGCGTCGAAACAAGCCCAACGGCTCGCAAATCGCGATGATTTCCACGATTTTGACGAAAACTGACCGTCATTTCTATCCCGTTTGAGATATTTCGACGTTTAAGCGCTCTTTTCACTCCACTTTACGCGCCAAATGTAATGCACACACGTTTCAGCGTCGAAACAAGCCCAACGGCTCGCAAATCGCGATGATTTCGTCGATTTTGACGAAAACTAACCGTCATTTCCATCCCGTTTGAGATATTTCGACGTTTAAGCGCTCTTTTCTCACCCACTTTACGCGCCAAATGTAATGCACACACGTTTCAGCGTCGAAACAACCCCCAACGGCTCGCAAATCGCGATGATTTCGTCGATTTTGACGAAAACTAACCGTCATTTCTATCCCGTTTGAGATATTTCGACGTTTAAGCGCTCTTTTCACTCCACTTTACGCGCCAAATGTAATGCACACACGTTTCAGCGTCGAAACAAGCCCAACGGCTCGCAAATCGCGATGATTTCGTCGATTTTGACGAAAACTAACCGTCATTTCTATCCCGTTTGAGATATTTCGACGTTTAAGCGCTCTTTTCACTCCACTTTACGCGCCAAATGTAATGCACACACGTTTCAGCGTCGAAACAAGCCCAACGGCTCGCAAATCGCGATGATTTCCTCGATTTTGACGAAAACTAACCGTCATTTCTATCCCGTTTGAGATATTTCGACGTTTAAGCGCTCTTTTCACTCCACTTTACGCGCCAAATGTAATGCACACACGTTTCAGCGTCGAAACAAGCCCAACGGCTCGCAAATCGCGATGATTTCCTCGATTTTGACGAAAACTGACCGTCATTTCTATCCCGTTTGAGATATTTCGACGTTTAAGCGCTCTTTTCACTCCACTTTACGCGCCAAATGTAATGCACACACGTTTCAGCGTCGAAACAAGCCCAACGGCTCGCAAATCGCGATGATTTCGTCGATTTTGACGAAAACTGACCGTCATTTCTATCCCGTTTGAGATATTTCGACGTTTAAGCGCTCTTTTCACTCCACTTTACGCGCCAAATGTAATGCACACACGTTTCAGCGTCGAAACAAGCCCAACGGCTCGCAAATCGCGATGATTTCCTCGATTTTGACGAAAACTGAACCGTCATTTCTATCCCGTTTGAGATATTTCGACGTTTAAGCGCTCTTTTCACTCCACTTTACGCGCCAAATGTAATGCACACACGTTTCAGCGTCGAAACAAGCCCAACGGCTCGCAAATCGCGATGATTTCGTCGATTTTGACGAAAACTGACCGTCATTTCTATCCCGTTTGAGATATTTCGACGTTTAAGCGCTCTTTTCACTCCACTTTACGCGCCAAATGTAATGCACACACGTTTCAGCGTCGAAACAAGCCCAACGGCTCGCAAATCGCGATGATTTCCTCGATTTTGACGAAAACTAACCGTCATTTCTATCCCGTTTGAGATATTTCGACGTTTAAGCGCTCTTTTCACTCCACTTTACGCGCCAAATGTAATGCACACACGTTTCAGCGTCGAAACAAGCCCAACGGCTCGCAAATCGCGATGATTTCGTCGATTTTGACGAAAACTGACCGTCATTTCTATCCCGTTTGAGATATTTCGACGTTTAAGCGCTCTTTTCACTCCACTTTACGCGCCAAATGTAATGCACACACGTTTCAGCGTCGAAACAAGCCCAACGGCTCGCAAATCGCGATGATTTCCTCGATTTTGACGAAAACTGACCGTCATTTCTATCCCGTTTGAGATATTTCGACGTTTAAGCGCTCTTTTCACTCCACTTTACGCGCCAAATGTAATGCACACACGTTTCAGCGTCGAAACAAGCCCAACGGCTCGCAAATCGCGATGATTTCGTCGATTTTGACGAAAACTAACCGTCATTTCTATCCCGTTTGAGATATTTCGACGTTTAAGCGCTCTTTTCACTCCACTTTACGCGCCAAATGTAATGCACACACGTTTCAGCGTCGAAACAAGCCCAACGGCTCGCAAATCGCGATGATTTCCTCGATTTTGACGAAAACTAACCGTCATTTCCATCCCGTTTGAGATATTTCGACGTTTAAGCGCTCTTTTCACTCCACTTTACGCGCCAAATGTAATGCACACACGTTTCAGCGTCGAAACAAGCCCAACGGCTCGCAAATCGCGATGATTTCCTCGATTTTGACGAAAACTAACCGTCATTTCTATACCGTTTGAGATATTTCGACGTTTAAGCGCTCTTTTCACTCCACTTTACGCGCCAAATGTAATGCACACACGTTTCAGCGTCGAAACAAGCCCAACGGCTCGCAAATCGCGATGATTTCGTCGATTTTGACGAAAACTAACCGTCATTTCTATCCCGTTTGAGATATTTCGACGTTTAAGCGCTCTTTTCACTCCACTTTACGCGCCAAATGTAATGCACACACGTTTCAGCGTCGAAACAAGCCCAACGGCTCGCAAATCGCGATGATTTCGTCGATTTTGACGAAAACTAACCGTCATTTCCATCCCGTTTGAGATATTTCGACGTTTAAGCGCTCTTTTCACTCCACTTTACGCGCCAAATGTAATGCACACACGTTTCAGCGTCGAAACAAGCCCAACGGCTCGCAAATCGCGATGATTTCGTCGATTTTGACGAAAAACTAACCGTCATTTCTATACCCGTTTGAGATATTTCGACGTTTAAGCGCTCTTTTCACTCCACTTTACGCGCCAAATGTAATGCACACACGTTTCAGCGTCGAAACAAGCCCAACGGCTCGCAAATCGCGATGATTTCGTCGATTTTGACGAAAACTAACCGTCATTTCTATCCCGTTTGAGATATTTCGACGTTTAAGCGCTCTTTTCACTCCACTTTACGCGCCAAATGTAATGCACACACGTTTCAGCGTCGAAACAAGCCCAACGGCTCGCAAATCGCGATGATTTCCTCGATTTTGACGAAAACTGACCGTCATTTCTATCCCGTTTGAGATATTTCGACGTTTAAGCGCTCTTTTCACTCCACTTTACGCGCCAAATGTAATGCACACACGTTTCAGCGTCGAAACAAGCCCAACGGCTCGCAAATCGCGATGATTTCCTCGATTTTGACGAAAACTAACCGTCATTTCCATCCCGTTTGAGATATTTCGACGTTTAAGCGCTCTTTTCACTCCACTTTACGCGCCAAATGTAATGCACACACGTTTCAGCGTCGAAACAAGCCCAACGGCTCGCAAATCGCGATGATTTCCTCGATTTTGACGAAAACTGACCGTCATTTCTATCCCGTTTGAGATATTTCGACGTTTAAGCGCTCTTTTCACTCCACTTTACGCGCCAAATGTAATGCACACACGTTTCAGCGTCGAAACAAGCCCAACGGCTCGCAAATCGCGATGATTTCGTCGATTTTGACGAAAACTAACCGTCATTTCTATCCCGTTTGAGATATTTCGACGTTTAAGCGCTCTTTTCACTCCACTTTACGCGCCAAATGTAATGCACATACGTTTCAGCGTCGAAACAAGCCCAACGGCTCGCAAATCGCGATGATTTCGTCGATTTTGACGAAAACTAACCGTCATTTCCATACCGTTTGAGATATTTCGACGTTTAAGCGCTCTTTTCACTCCACTTTACGCGCCAAATGTAATGCACACACGTTTCAGCGTCGAAACAAGCCCAACGGCTCGCAAATCGCGATGATTTCGTCGATTTTGACGAAAAACTAACCGTCATTTCTATACCGTTTGAGATATTTCGACGTTTAAGCGCTCTTTTCACTCCACTTTACGCGCCAAATGTAATGCACACACGTTTCAGCGTCGAAACAAGCCCAACGGCTCGCAAATCGCGATGATTTCGTCGATTTTGACGAAAACTAACCGTCATTTCGATACCGTTTGAGATATTTCGACGTTTAAGCGCTCTTTTCACTCCACTTTACGCGCCAAATGTAATGCACACACAGTTTCAGCGTCGAAACAAGCCCAACGGCTCGCAAATCGCGATGATTTCGTCGATTTTGACGAAAACTAACCGTCATTTCTATCCCGTTTGAGATATTTCGACGTTTAAGCGCTCTTTTCACTCCACTTTACGCGCCAAATGTAATGCACACACGTTTCAGCGTCGAAACAAGCCCAACGGCTCGCAAATCGCGATGATTTCGTCGATTTTGACGAAAACTAACCGTCATTTCTATCCCGTTTGAGATATTTCGACGTTTAAGCGCTCTTTTCACTCCACTTTACGCGCCAAATGTAATGCACACACGTTTCAGCGTCGAAACAAGCCCAACGGCTCGCAAATCGCGATGATTTCCTCGATTTTGACGAAAACTGACCGTCATTTCTATCCCGTTTGAGATATTTCGACGTTTAAGCGCTCTTTTCACTCCACTTTACGCGCCAAATGTAATGCACACACGTTTCAGCGTCGAAACAAGCCCAACGGCTCGCAAATCGCGATGATTTCGTCGATTTTGACGAAAACTAACCGTCATTTCCATACCGTTTGAGATATTTCGACGTTTAAGCGCTCTTTTCACTCCACTTTACGCGCCAAATGTAATGCACACACGTTTCAGCGTCGAAACAAGCCCAACGGCTCGCAAATCGCGATGATTTCCTCGATTTTGACGAAAACTGACCGTCATTTCCATCCCGTTTGAGATATTTCGACGTTTAAGCGCTCTTTTCACTCCACTTTACGCGCCAAATGTAATGCACACACGTTTCAGCGTCGAAACAAGCCCAACGGCTCGCAAATCGCGATGATTTCCTCGATTTTGACGAAAAACTGACCGTCATTTCTATCCCGTTTGAGATATTTCGACGTTTAAGCGCTCTTTTCACTCCACTTTACGCGCCAAATGTAATGCACACACGTTTCAGCGTCGAAACAAGCCCAACGGCTCGCAAATCGCGATGATTTCGTCGATTTTGACGAAAACTGACCGTCATTTCTATCCCGTTTGAGATATTTCGACGTTTAAGCGCTCTTTTCACTGCACTTTACGCGCCAAATGTAATGCACACACGTTTCAGCGTCGAAACAAGCCCAACGGCTCGCAAATCGCGATGATTTCGTCGATTTTGACGAAAAACTGACCGTCATTTCTATCCCGTTTGAGATATTTCGACGTTTAAGCGCTCTTTTCACTCCACTTTACGCGCCAAATGTAATGCACACACGTTTCAGCGTCGAAACAAGCCCAACGGCTCGCAAATCGCGATGATTTCGTCGATTTTGACGAAAACTGACCGTCATTTCTATCCCGTTTGAGATATTTCGACGTTTAAGCGCTCTTTTCACTCCACTTTACGCGCCAAATGTAATGCACACACGTTTCAGCGTCGAAACAAGCCCAACGGCTCGCAAATCGCGATGATTTCGTCGATTTTGACGAAAACTAACCGTCATTTCCATCCCGTTTGAGATATTTCGACGTTTAAGCGCTCTTTTCACTCCACTTTACGCGCCAAATGTAATGCACACACGTTTCAGGGCTCGAAACAAGCCCAACGGCTCGCAAATCGCGATGATTTCCTCGATTTTGACGAAAACTAACCGTCATTTCCATACCGTTTGAGATATTTCGACGTTTAAGCGCTCTTTTCACTGCACTTTACGCGCCAAATGTAATGCACACACGTTTCAGCGTCGAAACAAGCCCAACGGCTCGCAAATCGCGATGATTTTGCCGATTTTGACGAAAAACTGACCGTCATTTCTATCCCGTTTGAGATATTTCGACGTTTAAGCGCTCTTTTCACTCCACTTTACGCGCCAAATGTAATGCACATACGTTTCAGCGTCGAAACAAGCCCAACGGCTCGCAAATCGCGATGATTTCGTCGATTTTGACGAAAACTAACCGTCATTTCCATCCCGTTTGAGATATTTCGACGTTTAAGCGCTCTTTTCACTCCACTTTACGCGCCAAATGTAATGCACACACGTTTCAGCGTCGAAACAAGCCCAACGGCTCGCAAATCGCGATGATTTCGTCGATTTTGACGAAAACTGACCGTCATTTCTATCCCGTTTGAGATATTTCGACGTTTAAGCGCTCTTTTCACTCCACTTTACGCGCCAAATGTAATGCACACACGTTTCAGCGTCGAAACAAGCCCAACGGCTCGCAAATCGCGATGATTTCGTCGATTTTGACGAAAACTTACCGTCATTTCTATCCCGTTTGAGATATTTCGACGTTTAAGCGCTCTTTTCACTCCACTTTACGCGCCAAATGTAATGCACACACGTTTCAGCGTCGAAACAAGCCCAACGGCTCGCAAATCGCGATGATTTCGTCGATTTTGACGAAAACTGACCGTCATTTCCATACCGTTTGAGATATTTCGACGTTTAAGCGCTCTTTTCACTCCACTTTACGCGCCAAATGTAATGCACACACGTTTCAGGGTCGAAACAAGCCCAACGGCTCGCAAATCGCGATGATTTCGTCGATTTTGACGAAAACTGACCGTCATTTCTATCCCGTTTGAGATATTTCGACGTTTAAGCGCTCTTTTCACTCCACTTTACGCGCCAAATGTAATGCACACACGTTTCAGCGTCGAAACAAGCCCAACGGCTCGCAAATCGCGATGATTTCGTCGATTTTGACGAAAACTGACCGTCATTTCTATCCCGTTTGAGATATTTCGACGTTTAAGCGCTCTTTTCACTCCACTTTACGCGCCAAATGTAATGCACACACGTTTCAGGGCTCGAAACAAGCCCAACGGCTCGCAAATCGCGATGATTTCGTCGATTTTGACGAAAACTAACCTTCATTTCCATACCGTTTGGAGATATTTCGACGTTTAAGCGCTCTTTTCACTGCACTTTACGCGCCAAATGTAATGCACACACGTTTCAGCGTCGAAACAAGCCCAACGGCTCGCAAATCGCGATGATTTCGTCGATTTTGACGAAAACTGACCGTCATTTCTATCCCGTTTGAGATATTTCGACGTTTAAGCGCTCTTTTCACTCCACTTTACGCGCCAAATGTAATGCACACACGTTTCAGCGTCGAAACAAGCCCAACGGCTCGCAAATCGCGATGATTTCGTCGATTTTGACGAAAACTGACCGTCATTTCTATCCCGTTTGAGATATTTCGACGTTTAAGCGCTCTTTTCACTCCACTTTACGCGCCAAATGTAATGCACATACGTTTCAGCGTCGAAACAAGCCCAACGGCTCGCAAATCGCGATGATTTCGTCGATTTTGACGAAAACTAACCGTCATTTCCATACCGTTTGAGATATTTCGACGTTTAAGCGCTCTTTTCACTCCACTTTACGCGCCAAATGTAATGCACACACGTTTCAGCGTCGAAACAAGCCCAACGCCTCGCAAATCGCGATGATTTCGTCGATTTTGACGAAAACTAACCGTCATTTCCATACCGTTTGAGATATTTCGACGTTTAAGCGCTCTTTTCACTCCACTTTACGCGCCAAATGTAATGCACACACGTTTCAGCGTCGAAACAAGCCCAACGGCTCGCAAATCGCGATGATTTCGTCGATTTTGACGAAAACTGACCGTCATTTCTATCCCGTTTGAGATATTTCGACGTTTAAGCGCTCTTTTCACTCCACTTTACGCGCCAAATGTAATGCACACACACGTTTCAGCGTCGAAACAAGCCCAACGGCTCGCAAATCGCGATGATTTCGTCGATTTTGACGAAAACTGACCGTCATTTCTATCCCGTTTGAGATATTTCGACGTTTAAGCGCTCTTTTCATTCCACTTTACGCGCCAAATGTAATGCACACACGTTTCAGCGTCGAAACAAGCCCAACGGCTCGCAAATCGCGATGATTTCGTCGATTTTGACGAAAACTAACCGTCATTTCTATCCCGTTTGAGATATTTCGACGTTTAAGCGCTCTTTTCACTCCACTTTACGCGCCAAATGTAATGCACACACGTTTCAGCGTCGAAACAAGCCCAACGGCTCGCAAATCGCGATGATTTCGTCGATTTTGACGAAAACTGACCGTCATTTCTATCCCGTTTGAGATATTTCGACGTTTAAGCGCTCTTTTCACTCCACTTTACGCGCCAAATGTAATGCACACACGTTTCAGCGTCGAAACAAGCCCAACGGCTCGCAAATCGCGATGATTTCGTCGATTTTGACGAAAACTAACCGTCATTTCTATCCCGTTTGAGATATTTCGACGTTTAAGCGCTCTTTTCACTCCACTTTACGCGCCAAATGTAATGCACACACGTTTCAGCGTCGAAACAAGCCCAACGGCTCGCAAATCGCGATGATTTCGTCGATTTTGACGAAAACTGACCGTCATTTCCATCCCGTTTGAGATATTTCGACGTTTAAGCGCTCTTTTCACTGCACTTTACGCGCCAAATGTAATGCACACACGTTTCAGCGTCGAAACAAGCCCAACGGCTCGCAAATCGCGATGATTTCGTCGATTTTGACGAAAACTGACCGTCATTTCTATCCCGTTTGAGATATTTCGACGTTTAAGCGCTCTTTTCACTCCACTTTACGCGCCAAATGTAATGCACACACGTTTCAGCGTCGAAACAAGCCCAACGGCTCGCAAATCGCGATGATTTCCTCGATTTTGACGAAAACCTGACCGTCATTTCTATCCCGTTTGAGATATTTCGACGTTTAAGCGCTCTTTTCATTCGCACTTTACGCGCCAAATGTAATGCACACACGTTTCAGCGTCGAAACAAGCCCAACGGCTCGCAAATCGCGATGATTTCGTCGATTTTGACGAAAACTGACCGTCATTTCTATCCCGTTTGAGATATTTCGACGTTTAAGCGCTCTTTTCACTCCACTTTACGCGCCAAATGTAATGCACACACGTTTCAGCGTCGAAACAAGCCCTACGGCTCGCAAATCGCGATGATGTCGTCGATTTTGACGAAAACTGACCGTCATTTCTATCCCGTTTGAGATATTTCGACGTTTAAGCGCTCTTTTCACTCCACTTTACGCGCCAAATGTAATGCACACACGTTTCAGCGTCGAAACAAGCCCAACGGCTCGCAAATCGCGATGATTTCGTCGATTTTGACGAAAACTTGACCGTCATTTCTATCCCGTTTGAGATATTTCGACGTTTAAGCGCTCTTTTCACTCCACTTTACGCGCCAAATGTAATGCACACACGTTTCAGCGTCGAAACAAGCCCAACGGCTCGCAAATCGCGATGATTTCGTCGATTTTGACGAAAACTGACCGTCATTTCCATCCCGTTTGAGATATTTCGACGTTTAAGCGCTCTTTTCACTCCACTTTACGCGCCAAATGTAATGCACACACGTTTCAGCGTCGAAACAAGCCCAACGGCTCGCAAATCGCGATGATTTCGTCGATTTTGACGAAAACTAACCGTCATTTCCATCCCGTTTGAGATATTTCGACGTTTAAGCGCTCTTTTCACTGCACTTTACGCGCCAAATGTAATGCACACACGTTTCAGCGTCGAAACAAGCCCAACGGCTCGCAAATCGCGATGATTTCCACGATTTTGACGAAAACTGACCGTCATTTCTATCCCGTTTGAGATATTTCGACGTTTAAGCGCTCTTTTCACTCCACTTTACGCGCCAAATGTAATGCACATACGTTTCAGGGTCGAAACAAGCCCAACGGCTCGCAAATCGCGATGATTTCGTCGATTTTGACGAAAACTAACCTTCATTTCCATACCGTTTGAGATATTTCGACGTTTAAGCGCTCTTTTCATTGCACTTTACGCGCCAAATGTAATGCACACACGTTTCAGCGTCGAAACAAGCCCAACGGCTCGCAAATCGCGATGATTTCGTCGATTTTGACGAAAACTGACCGTCATTTCTATCCCGTTTGAGATATTTCGACGTTTAAGCGCTCTTTTCACTCCACTTTACGCGCCAAATGTAATGCACACACGTTTCAGCGTCGAAACAAGCCCAACGGCTCGCAAATCGCGATGATGTCGTC